>VDFB02254719.1:0-218017 GCA_007258455.2 Sequoia sempervirens
AAAAAATTAGCCTTGTGAGTGATATTTTTTTCTAGGAAGTGGAGTAGCATTTTTTGGCATCAACATAAGGGTATTATATAAAAGACAAAATATGGAGGGAGGTGGTATAATAGAGAAGGGTTAAAGAGACAAGACAAAGGGGGGGTAATTGAACATAGAGTGAAATGAGAGAGGGTACAATGGTATGGGAATAAAAGGGAATAATTGAACATAATATGAACTTGGAGATACTAGTGTTCAATGGGCTAGAAGAGGATCAAGAAATATAGGATAAAATTTAATAGAGGTTAAAAAAATATATTATGGGATATGTATGCTTTATGTATACACAAGGGTGTATTTATCAACCTATTATTGTATTGTTATTTAGTCCTCAAAAAATTGATTTATAAAAATATTTTAAGGTGTAGTTGAAATACATCATTTTGGTACATTATATGAGATTTTATTTTTAGTTATGGATTTATGAAGCATGATTAATAATGCATGTGATTAATACATAGAAATATAAATTTTGAATGTCAAAAATATGTGATCAAGGAATCATTCTACTCTAACTTATCCTCCCACCACCATTTTCAAATATTTAAATGCAATTTTCACATTTAGGAGTATATTTGGACCCTCCCTCTTTTATGGTTTAGAGTTAACACTTGTGTTAAATATTTTGTGAGAATAGAGTTGATTAAAATTTCAATATGCCATATTAAATTTATTTGCAAGTTGCACATGTGTACACAAAGTTAAGGGGATTTATGTGAAGTGGAACAAATTATTTTTCATATTTTATTGCATGAGTAATATTATTTTTAATTGCATTAAATGAGGTCTTTCTGTTGTATTCATAGTTCCCAAAAAAGACATGGTTTTATCAAGGCTAGGATTATAATCTTGTATTTGTTTTTAATTTTCCTATTTCTAACCTTAGAATAACACCTTCTTAGATTTTAATAAACTAACGAAGAAGAATGCATGCCATTTGTTATGACTTGATGCCTAATTGTCCATTGTCTAATAACAACTCTTACCTTTATATCTAAGTTAATGTAATTGACTTATTGTGTTATTAAGTATCTTTAGAATTTTTGGAGCCACAAATTTGATAGCCAATGAACACCTATTTCCATATGATACATACTAATGACAATATGATTCATTTTCTTATTTACTTTATACCACATGTTTTAAAATCATACATGATCGAATTATAACTAATTCTACATAATTTATAACATGCTATACACATTTACTAATTAATCACCTTATGATTATACATTACCTTATTTTGGTTTTATATTTTTATTATTTGTACCTTTATTACCTTGTTATTAAGTGACAACAACATGCCTTCTCTATCCTCATTCATAATCTTCATTGTTTTATTTTTCTTATTTTTGGGCATCTATATTTTGGCATATATACTCATGACTATATTTATCAACATTATTCATTTTATTGGTCTTTACATTGTACTCAACATGAAATCTTCATATATGACCATACTTATTCTAGTGCATGAGAAAAACCTAGAAAACATATTTTACACTTCATGTCTTGGTTTGAAAATTGATGGATGCCATTACTTTTTTAAACACTATAAATTTGACATAAAAACCCTAAGAGTGCAACAAAAGACATCACTATCTAGAAGTCTACTTATTTGAAAATTTATAGAAAAAAATCCAAAAATCAATAGAGATCAAGGTTATTCTATGATTTCAAATCATTTTTTTGGTTCCATAAATATAAGACAAATGGACAAGCAAAATGTGTATGATGGCCATGAAAAAGATGGATTGGTTATACAGAAAGGTAATAAGAAGCAAAACGAAAAATGATTGGAAATTTGGCCAGTGCAGGTGTGCCCTGATTTATAAGACATCTGCGGAACTCATTTTTCCTTGTTTCAGGTCATCTACAACTGATGTTTGAACATAACTTCATTTCATTTCCTGGTGGGTGATCACTAAACCATTTGCATAATGCCTGTACAATTTTATTCGTAGAATCATAATTGAAATAATTATCAAATGTTCGTGTTTTCCTTTGCAGACGCCCTGTTCGCGAATTTTTAACAAAGCCATAATGCAAGGCAAGAAACAATACTGCACCGTTATGCCCAAGGAGTACAAATTTCTGATAGAGATCAACCGCTGCATGAAAATATTTGCTCCCCTCCCCCCCACTTCCGTTGAACTTTATTAAATCCATTGAAAATGTGGCTCTAGAGTGAGATGCATTGAAAGTCTTTTCCAAAAGTGAAATTCCTTCATCCCGGTGTTTATTGAAGTAGAATTTGAGCTGCCCAGAAAGAAAAACACACACGATCATTATGACCTAAGAAACATAATGCATTTAATAATTTGGCCTATAAAACGTTTGTTGCATTTATTTGGCCTGTGAGTGGAGGTTTAATCAGCCACAGTTTGTTTCAATAATTTTTATGAGGAAGTATTTAATTTTCATGCTTAGCTATTTGACTGATAGTCAAAACATGTTTAATTTTACGCTAAAGTGATTGTCAATAGATAAATAAAACCTACAATATGTAATTGGCAAGGATGAGATCAATAATTTAATCTTGATAGGTAAGTTGGTCAAAAGAAAAATCATCCACAATGCACAAGAGATTGATACTACCACAGATTTAATTCCCGATAATGACATTTTCTATTAAATTTAATTCATCCACAATTAGACCCGTGTATATGAAAAATTTCAATAAAACAAAAATGACAAAACAACAACATGCATTACCTAATCCAAATCTTCAATACTTCAAATAGAGGTAATGATGGATGAATTATTCGATTGATTTGAGAGGATAATTGTTTAATTATAAAAATAAGGGGATTTTTCATATGAATTTAGAAAAAGATAAAAAGAAAGTCATGCAAGGCTTCAAATGGAATTTTAATTGGAAACTTGAAATAATTATTTTAATAAAAGTGAATTAAAAGAAAAAGAGAGAGGATAAGCTAATTTTAGCCTTGGTAATGAGAAGATAAGGAGAGTGGAAGTTATGTTTCAGGGGGAGGCATCAAGATTTGTCTCTGCAAAATTATGATTGCTTCTCTATCAGTTAGGAGAAATGACCCAGTTACCACCCCCATTGAATTACCACCACCTCCATGCTCACTTAACCCCCCCCCCAAAAAAAAAAAAAAAATTCACTTTGATCCATTAAAAAACTTTATTTTATTGAATAACTAATTACAAAAACACCAATAGTTGCTCATTAATTGCTAAAGTGAATGATTTGAATGGATTTTAAGTGCTAAAACAACTATAATTGATTGAAATTATAGAGGGTGGATACTGGGACATTAGGTGGTGGAAAATTGATGACACCTGTAAAAGGTGACTTTTTGACCTCCACACGCATATCCAATTCTCCCGCACTCGATCGAATTTCCCATAAGAAAAAACTTTCTCCCATACTCAATCGAATTTCCCATAAGCCAAAACTTTAGGTATAAGCACTTAACTCTTGAGCGAAAAAAACCCATAAATTTTTTTTTGATCTGATGTATTGTTTGAATTCTACAATTCAGTTGCCCGAAGTTAGCCCTAGCGGATACTGGGTCTTCTCCCCTCTTTTTAATCTACAAATTTTGAAAGAATGTTTCTTCTGGACAATGGATTGGAGGATTGAGAAAGAGCTCAAGTTGTAATTTATTTCTTCCATCATGAATGTAGGACTCCAGGCTGGAATTGTTTTGCTCATATTTTTTGTTTATCTATGTAGGTTGTGGATATTCACCCACATGTCTATTTGAAGAAATTGGTTGTATAGTGATTTGGTTGAAATGTAAATTCGATATCTCATATCTATAATTCGTTGTTACCCATTATTCGGGCCTTATTCTTATCTTTTCCACTAAGCTCAATCCTCTAACCCACAATTGTATTATTATTACTTCTTATGTCTTTCTGGTTCTCCATATGTATCGTCTTGTTTACACATTTATGGATACTTCCATTTGATCGTTGTTTCATCAAAATATTTTGATGCCTTGGTAATTTTTTTGCTAAACCCTCTACATTGTTTAATTGGTCATGGCCTATATAATTTTGGTTTTCAGTTTAGATCTTCACCGATAGGATGAGTTGTTGCCTGAGAGGGTCAACTATGATGCATCCTATCTTTGGCATTAGTTGGGTGAAGGTCCTCCATTCTTTATTAATAACTTCTATTCAATAGAACCCCTACATTGTCGGAGAATAGATTCTCTGTAATCTTCTTCAAAGGTCACAACCATTGTAATCATTTGTGTGGCAGGGTAGGAAGAGATGTTCTCTTATGATTATTGTCTGACTGCTAGTGCCATAGATACACATGTCTACCTCCTTAAACCATCTTTGCTTGGTCCTAAGGTCAATGCAATGAATTAATTTTGTTGCTAACCTGGATTTCGTGTATATACATGTACACATTTATATTGATGTTGCCTTGATTTGTTGTTGTTTATAGATTAAAATAATTGAAAATTTTGTTGCATTGATATAGTCTTCTTATAAAAACTCTATTGTCCTTGGAGCTAATTCATGGCTATCATCAATGGAATTTTGGTCCCTTGAGCTTGGCTTATTAGGAAAATCACTTTTGAACTTTGGATCATTGAGGGGTCAACTGGAAATTCATGGGTTGGTTTATTTGCCTTTATTTCTTTTAGGCAAGCCCTTTTGGATAACCATCGAAGTCGATATTCCTGCAACCAAGGCATTGCTTTTGGCTCACATTGAACTTGCACAACCTCCTTAACACTTGAACGCTTGTATTCAACACTTATGATTTAGTCTTGGAAGTTGTTAGCTGTAATCAATAATTTTGCATAATTATTGTTGGATATCCACCTTATTCCCATGCATTTTATTTCAGTTGCTAGGGCGTTGATTCCCTTTTAGTATATGGATAGAGGTTGATAGAACCCAGTGTTTAGAGAGATCTTGTTTAAAACTCATTCCAATAGTTTGTAATGCCCCATCTTAATAACCGAAGAATGTTGCAAAAGTGATATAAAGGTGTAATATATTTTTTTTAAAAGTTTAAAAGTATTAATACTAAATTAATTAATTGCAAACATTCTTAGGTTAAGCGACGTTACACTACTTTGAGTTTTCCATAAGTGACTAAAGTATTTCGCATTGCACATATTAAATCATAACATAAAATAAACATTGCATAATAATAAATTTTCCATTCAAGATATAATAAAGTACAAACATGTTTTCAATACATTGCATTGATATGATATTACAATACTCATCAAACTTGATGAGGTAGTTCAATAATAGTTACAAATATAATTACATTGTTCACCTCTTATACATTTGAGGGATGTTTTCAAATACAAGTTTACAATATACAATGATGAAAGTATAGAAGAAGTCCATGTGCGAGCTCTCCATCCATGAAGCTATCGGTGTCATGATCCAACTGGGGACCCAACGGAGTAAGGTGCACGTTCCACCCCCCGTGCTAGGAGATAGTAATAAGGTTACATAGGCCTAATCTACTAACCCTAGACACTAGTACAACAACCTATTGGTTACTTTGCTTCCATATTTTTTTGACAATTGAATTTACTACAAATACAAGGTTGACTGTTATTCTAGGTGGAGTGTCATCACAATGATGCAAAGGTTACCTTGGTGTTTCTTCCTAGGTTCCGGCCCCCAATCCTTGGGTTACCCTGGTAACCTCTTACGAAACCCAGCCCCTATTGCATGTTGTTGCGGAAATCGAATGTCTCTTAAGGAAACGAGACACCGATTTGCCATTCCAGGCCTTCTCAACTTATACTCATGACTGTAGTAGCTCAAGAGTCATAAGTGAGGAAAATATATCTTGTTAAATATTTTAATTCTAACTAATATGTCATTTAATTATCACTAACTTAATTAACTATTTGTAAGTTACCCTGACACCACTTTGTGTGTCGGCCCTTACAAACAGCCACTCCCCTAAACATAACAAGGTTTCTAGGTTTTCATGACTAGGGTTTACCAAATGCACAATTTACATCTCACATTGACAAATAAATCGTAACTGTAATAAACACCATGTTTAACTCTTGCACAAACCCAAGTCAATAAGAAATACTTTGAAAACAATAATACCCCCATTTTACCCAATTTATTCTGGAAGACTTGAACAATTTAAAACTTTCCCATTTTGCCCAAAAGAAATTAACAATTAAGCAAATCATGGAAAATAAATACCTATAGTTCGGATATACTAAATCCTCTCAAGAAAAAGATTAAAAATAATAACAAAATTATTCATCTACAATTTAATTCATTTTCCATTCAATACAAAAATCAGGTCTACAATTTGCCCAATTTCCCAATCATATATCATAATGAGAATTATATAATTTCAAAATAACAATCTATTTTTAATTCTAATACCCAGATCATGATAATTAATCATCAAAATATCTTAATTCATTTTTTAAATATCCTTATAAATTTTATTTATAATAATAATAATAATAACATTTAATTTAATATAATTTTATTATATACATATATATATATATAAATTATATGTAAATATATATTTTATTTTGGAATACGTATTATATTCAATTCGGATTAAATGCATATAAAATTCGCATATGTTTGAATCGAAATTATTGAAATGCACAAAATTCCGTTTTCACTTTATACTTTAATTTACACTTCATATAATAAAAGCTTTAGCCCCGCAGGCCTCCCTATGGAGGAGACCGGCCATCAAGAATTTCATGGCTGACCCTAAAAGAGTACATTTGATACTTACCCGGCCTTAATAGTTAACGCCCGGGCTAATATAAGGAAAGGGAGGGTTCGGCCCTCCCCAAAATTTGTTATATTTTTAAAAATTTCACAAAAAATTAAACCCTGCGAAAAGAATTTGTCCGTTTTTTGGATTTCATCCGAATTTTTTTTATGAGATTCTCCTGTACGGCGTTCGGAGTTTCAATAAAATTTTCACATAATAATTTTTTTTTAAAAAGACAATCTCAACCTATTATATATATAAAATAAATATAAATATATAAGAGATCAATCAAATTTAAATATACAGACAAAGTTATTTTCTGGTATGAGTTTTCAACAGGAAAAAGACATAATTATTTCATCCAGAAAAATACAGAGGTTTTTAATAAAATAAACTTCCAAATTGATTTTCATATCAAACAAAGAGATTTTATCAAGAAACCCTCTGTGGTTTAATAAATTTCACAGTAAATTTTCTACTATTTTGGAAACTAATTTTCACAGAATTTATATTATTTAACAGCAAAGAATTTAATATAATTCTTTTCTACATTTAAATAAAAATATTTACAAAATTTTTCCGAGAAGCACACAGGAAATTTAATACAAATATTTTCTCTAATTTTCTTTCAACAAAAAGAAGAGAAACAAATTTAACAAGAAAAATACCTATAGAAAATAAGCTTCCTGTAGGAGAATTCTTTACTGACAGTTGCACACAGTTATTCCAAAAGCTTCTCCAATAAGGTTTTCCCAAAATCCAAGAAAGCTTTACTAACCACCGAGAATCCTTTGGAAGATGCTCCACCAAGAATCACAATCCCAACAGAGAGATCACAACTTCTAAGAATAAAGATTTTGCACAGTAAAAGAAATTTTGCCAGTACTCAAAAAATATCCCCGTGAGGAAATTGAATAACCTCGTGCAAAATCCCAGATCCACAATAACCTCCGTGAAATTTTTCAACAACCCCAATGTAATTATGGCACTCACACACATGTCGAGAAGTTGTTGAGAAAATATCTTCTCCATTTCTCGGCAATTTTTCCATTTCAAATATTTGCATGTAATTTCAATTTATTTAATTTTAAATTTTAAAAATCATTTCACATGCATCTTATTTTAATTTTTTTTTAATTTTCTAATTCTTTTAAATACAATATAATTTACACACTTAATAATTTAGCTTAATTAATTAATTAATTAAATTAAAATAGTTAAATCTTTTTAAGACCAACTATTTAACCAAATAAGCTAACTAATGTATTAAATTATCAAGTAAGTAAATTTCAATCATATTTAAATATTAATTAAATTACAATAATTAAAGCACAATATTCCAACATTAAAATTAACCAATATTTACCTTTTCAAAATGATTTAACCTACAGAAAATACAATACAACCTATGACTCAAAACTAAAAACTGACAATATACTAAGACCAAGGTTAAAGACTAGACTAGGATAAACCTAACTACTATCTCCTGTTCAACATTTCTATTGAGTCTTGACATGCTCAGACCTGATTACATAGGTGGAGTCAGTGTCATGTACCTACAAATCCTGCAACCAAACAAATAACGTACATACATGTATATATATATAAATCATTAGATAGGCACACCGTGTGGAGAAAATCACAGATATCGCAGGGCACTCACAAGCGAGTGATGCGATTCCGTTCTCCACACCAATACACTCACAACAAACTCATGAAATAAATGTTGTTAGTCCATCATAAGCATGTGCATATCCATAAACAACTGAAAGTAAACATCTATGCTAAATCATATCATGTCTGAAAACAATAATCATCAAACAAGTATCATCATGTCACAAAATAATTTGCCATCACTCAAAACCAGCGATCAAAGTATCCAACAAAACATCATAGGTCTAACAATATGAAAAAGTATCAAGAGAAAGCATAAGCATAAACAGAGGGGTACTATATCCTCCCCCCCTAGGATCAAGCTTGCTCCTGAAAGCCTGTGAACAGATAGGGATAAAGTTCCCTCATGCATGTCGCATCCTCCCAGGTAGTCGAAGCCTCATAGCTAGGATCCCATTGGACCCTCACCTGATCAACGTCTCAACCCCTGAGACCAAGCGTCTGGTGTTGAAGAATGGCCACGGGCTCCAAAGCCAGCTTCCCGTCCTCTACCTGTAACGCATTCCAATCAAGTACATGAGATATGTCGGGATGATATGGTCTAAGTAAAGATACATGAAAAAAATCATGAATACGAGACAAACTGGGTGGTAAGGCGAGTCGATATGCCATGGGACCAATTCTCTCTAAAATCTTGAATGGTCCTACGAAACGAGGCGCAAGCTTAGAGCCTTTTCCATAACAGATTGGACTCTTTCACGGTCGCACTCAAAGAAACACTCTATCACCAACAACAAACTGTCGATCTATCCTATGCGCATTGGCATATTTCTTGTGCCTATCCTGAGCTGCTATCAATTGCTCTCTAATACGGTCAACCTGTTGCTCCATGTCTCAAAGCATCTCAGGTCCTAATAACACTCTATCCTCTAGTCGATCCCAACTCAAAGGAGTTCGACAAGGATGACCGTATAATGCCTGAAATGGTGGCATTCCTATAGAACTCTAATATCCATTGTTGTAAGCGAATTCTACTAAGTACAAGTAATCCTCCCAACATGATTGTTGGTACATTATGTACATCCTAAGCATATCCTCTAATATTTAGTTAACTCTTTCAGTTTGACCATCGATTTGAGGATGATAGGCTAAACTAAAGTTCAACTGTGTACCTCGGGCACATTGTAATGAAGTCCATAATGCTAAAGTAAATACAGGATCTCTATCTGATATGATCCTACGAGGAATCCCATGCAATCTAACGATGTCCTCCATGAATATCCTAGCTACAGATGAAGCATTATAAGATGAACGCACAGGAGAAAAGTGAGCTACTTTAGTCAATCGGTCAACAGTTACCATAATGGCATCATGTCGACGTGATGACGTAGGTAACCCTACAATAAAGTCAATCAATATGATATCCCATTTCCATTCGGGAATGAGATGTGGCTTCAATAATCAGCAGGATGATGATGCTCAGCTTTAACTCGCTGGCATTCAAGACATCTCAATACATAATCAGCAATATCTCATTTCATGCCAGGCCAGAAATACAATTGCCAAAGATTAGCATGCATTTTCTTGACACCTAGATGAGCCGAATACGAAGCTCTATGAGCTTTAGTCATGATTAATGTTTGAAGATTATCTACATGTGGTACATAGATGCGACCTAAATGTTGTAATATACCATCTGATTCTAGGACATAACCTTCAAATTGACCTTCTAAAGGTCTACCTGATTCAATCTCTGATTTCACTTCCTGATATAATCTATCAGTAGGAAGTGCAACTACTATTTGACCTCTCAAATCTACTTCAAGAGTAGTAGTAGAGATCTCATGTCGACGTCAGCTAAGAGTGTTAGCCACTATGTTCTCTTTGCCTTGAACATACTTTACTTCAAAATTGTACTCACACAAAAACTCCATCCATCGTCTTTGCCTTGCATTCAAGTTAGGTTGCATAAAAATGTATTGCAAACTACGGTGATCAGTATGAAGTTCAAAGCGATGACCTAATAGGAAATACCTCCAACGAACTAATGCATGTACTACTGCAGCTAGTTCTAGGTCATGAGTAGGTTAGTTTAATTCATGATCCTTGAGTTTGCGAGACTCATATGCAACCACACGCCCATCTTGCATCAAGACTGCTCCCAAACCCTCTAAGGATGCATCCGCACAAACTACGAAATCCTTAGTAGGATCAGGAACAATAAGTATAGGTGCATTAGTTAACTTTTCTTTAAGTGTTTGAAAGGCCAACTGACACTGTTCTGTCCAAACAAACTTCTTCCCTTTACTCTGAAGAGAAGTAATAGGATGACCTATTCTAGAAAATCCCTCTACAAAACGTCTATAATAGCCAGCTAGTCCCATAAAACTATGAACTTTACCTACATTAGTAGGTGTGGGCCAGTCTATAATAGCTTGAATCTTTGAAGGATCCACAACAATACCTTTTCCAGATATCACATGTCCAAGGTATTTTATTTCAGATTGAAAGAAGTCACACTTCTTCAAGTTTGCATACAATTGATTTTCCCTTAAACATTGCAATACCTGTCTCAAGTGTTCTTCATGTTCCTTCATGTTCCTCGAATAGACTAAAATGTCATTGAGAAATACCAGGACAAAGCGATCAAGGTATTTACGAAATACACCATTCATTAAACTCATGATTACTGATGGTCTGTTTGTCAACCCAAATGGTACCACTGTGAATTCGTAGTGCCCATAACGAGTTTGAAAAGCAGTTTTATGAATGTCTATTTCATCTATACCTAATTGATGATAACCAGATTTCAAATCAATTTTAGAGAACACATTAGCTCCCTTAATTTGATCAAAAATATCATCGATTCTAGGCAAAGGATAATGATTCTTAATCGTAACCTTATTCAATTGATGATAGTCAATACACAACCTAAGAGATCTGTCCTTCTTCTTTACAAAGATGACAGGTGCTCCCCAAGGAGAAACACTTGGACAAATAAATCCCTTTTCTAAAATTTCCTCTAATAGAATACGAAGTTCCTCTAACTCTTGAGTCGTCATTCTATAAGGAGCCCCAGATATAGGCTCAGCTCCAGGAACTAGGTCAACTCTAAAATCAATATCCCTCTTCGGTGGCATTCCAGGAATGTCATTGGGAAACACATCTGTGAATTCCCTAAGAATAGGATGATCATCAAGAGATACCTCTTGACTCTCACCCTCATCTAAATCGGTATCTGTTGTTGCAAACAGTTGACATCCCTGATGAAGACATCTCTTTAATTGCATTGCAGAAATCATCTGCAGAGAGATTAGTCTTTCAATACCTATGATTTCCACTTTCGCACCTAAATCATCAATGCAATTAACTGTCTTAAGTCGACAGTCAATTATAGCATGATAAGATGCTAGCCAATCCATACCTAACACTATATCGTATGGTCCTAAAGGTGTAACATATAAATCTACCAAGGTAGTTAATGTACCGATTTTAAGTTCACAGTTATGTACTAAGTTATCTACTACTATTTTCACCCCAGAGGAAAATTCAACTTGCCATTTACCACCTTGTTTTATCGCCACAAGACCACAATGGTCAATAACGGTCGGTGAAATAAAGGAGTCAGTGGCTCCAAAATCAAAAAGTATAGAAACACTAACACCATTTAACTTACCTGAAGTCTCGACCACCGTATTTTGGTGATCGGCTTGAAGGTCATTAACCACTACATATACTCTATGTGCATGTCCTGCATCACCCACCATAGGCTCTGAAACTGTAGGTTGAGGCCCATAACCAGTAGAACCTCTCATCGGACACTGCCTAGCTATGTGCCCATGCTGGCCACATGAATAACATCCTGTACCTGTGCCTCTACCAAAGCCTCTGCCACCCGAAGGTGCATTGGACTACTGATAACTACCCCTACTGACGGTAGACTGAGCACTCTATGCAGGCTGATCCTACCTATTGCGCTTGTTGCACCACTAGTTATGACCCTTTCTTGATTGAGGACTGTTTTGTTGCTGTGGTTGAGGGTTATTGTTCTTTTGAGGTGTTCTTTGTTGCTGCCCACCCTTTGTGGGTGTCTGTTGGTTCTTGGAAGAAGCACCTGTCTGTGCCTATCCACCCCATCGACTAAAACCTGCTACAGGAGCACTGCCTATTTGCACTCTTGTGTGCCCACCTAAAGCCATAATAAGGTTCTCCTCAACTATGTGAGCCATCTCCACTACGACTTCCATAGTCTTTGGCTCAAAGACTCAGACACCACCACTAATACAGGCGTTTAAGCCCCTAATAAAATGTTGTACTAGCATAGGCTCATCATCACCAATACTAGCATACTGCTTGAGTTCATAGAACCTACATTCATATTGCTCTACAGAAAGAGCCAACTGACGTAGATCATGGAACTCATCAGCCCTACGCTGCCTCTAGTGTTCCGAAAGGAACCGAGCTCTGAACCTCTTGAGAAACATCTCCCAAGACATAGAACCAATATCTATGTGGAGCTTCTGCTCCTCTAGGTGCCACCATGTAGAGGCGAATCCTCTCAAGTGCATAATAGCACATCTAGCACGGGTATTGCTACCATAAGGGTGCATGGAAAAGCATCTACCCAAATCTAGTAGCCAGTTCTCAGCCTCTAATCCTCCTCCTGAACCATCAAAGGTAGGAGGACGTGCTCTCAGTAAATCCCTCATATGACCTGCAATGATAGCATCCTGATGAACTGTGTCCTCTACTCTCCTAGGGGATCTATCCCTCTCTCTCACAACCTCCTGCTCATCTACATGTCTAGGTCCAAGATGAGCTAGGACCTCCTTTAATAATGGACGTATCTGAGAACCCTCTACTGCTGACTGTTTGGGATTCTGTCCCTCATTTCTCTGAACCATCTGTTTTGCTTGGTCACTATGGTGAGGGCTAGGAGGGGGAGTAACCTAAGGGATTGGCCCACGGCCTCCACCTCTACCTCTACCACGACCTCTTCCTCCTCGCCTAGGCATGTTCCTACACAACAATTACGAGTCTTAGATACTATTCAACCAAGGTTATCAGTTGCGACACTACGTACTAGATCAACCTAATGGGATCTAGATTACCCAGAGCATCCAGTGTTTGTAACCTTGGCTCTGATACCAATCTGTAATGCCCCGTCTTAATAACCTAAGAATGTTGCAAAAGTGATATAAAGGTGTAATATTTTTTTTTAAAAAGTTAAAAAGTATTAATACTAAATTAATTAATTGCAAACATTCTTAGGTTAAGCGACGTTACACTACTTTGAGTTTTCCATAAGTGACTAAAGTATTTTGCATTGCACATATTAAATCATAACATAAAATAAACATTGCATAATAATAAATTTTTCATTCAAGATATAATAAAGTACAAACATGTTTTCCATACAATGCATTTATATGATATTATAATACTCATCCAACTTGATGAGGTAGTTCAATAATAGTTACAAATATAATTACATTGTTCACCTCTTATACATTTGAGGGATGTTTTCAAATACAAGTTTACAATATACAATGATGAAAGTATAGAAGAAGTCCATGTGTGAGCTCTCCATCCATGAAGCTCTCGGTGTCATGATCCAACTGGGGACCCAACGGAGTAAGGTGCATGTTCCACCCAACCATGTGGTACCTGTAGGTCCACCCCTCATGCTAAGAGATAGTAATAAGGTTACCTAGGCCTAATCTACTAACCCTAGACACTAGTACAACAACCTATTGGTTACTTTGCTTCCAGATTTTTTTGACAATTGAATTTACTACAAATACAAGGTTGACTGTTCTTCTAGGTGGAGTGTCATCACAATGATGCAAAGGTTACCCTGGTGTTTCTTCCTAGGTTCCGGCCCCCAATCCTTGGGTTACCCTGGTGACCTCTTACGAAACCTAGCCCCTATTGCATGCTGTTGCGGAGATCGAATGTCTCTTAAGGAAACGAGACACCGATTTGCCATTCCAGGCGTTCTCAACTTATACTCATGACTATAGTAGCTCAAGAGTCATAAGTGAGGCAAATATATCTTGTTAAATATTTTAATTCTAACTAATATGTCATTTAATTATCACTAACTTAATTAACTATTTGTAAGTTACCCTGACACCACTTTGTGTGTCGGCCCTTACAAACAGCCACTCCCCTAAACATAACAAGGTTTCTAGGTTTTCATGACTAGGGTTTACCAAATGCACAATTTACATCTCACATTGACAAATAAATCGTAACTGTAATAAACACCATGTTTAACTCTTGCACAAACCCAAGTCAATAAGAAATACTTTGAAAACAATAATACCCCCATTTTACCCAATTTATTCAATTCCGATTAAATGCATATAAAATTCGCATCTGTTTCAATCAAAATTATTGAAACGCACAAAATTTCGTAGTCACTTTATACTTTAATTTACACTTCATATAATAAAAGCTTTAGCCCCACGGGCCTCCCTATGGAGGACGCAGCCCTGTCAGGGCTGCGCCCAGGCTGTGGGAAAAAGGGGAGGGTTCGGCTCTCCCCAAAATTTGTTATATTTTTAAAAATTTAACAAAAATTTAAACCCTGCAAAAAGAATTCGTCCGTTTTTCGGATTTCATTAATTTTTTTTTATGAGATTCGCCTGTACGGCGTTCGGAGTTTCAATAAAATTTTCACATAATAATTTTAAAAAAAAAATCAATCTCAACCTATTATATATATAAAATAAATATAAATATATAAGAGATCAATCAAATTTAAATATACAGACAGAGTTATTTTTCGGTATGAGTTTTCAACAGGAAACAGACAGAATTATTTCATCCAGAAAAATATAGAGGTTTTTAATAAAATAAACTTCCAAATTGATTTTCATATCAAACAGATAGATTTTATCAAGAAACCCTCTGTGGTTTAATAAATTTCACAATAACTTTTCTACTATTTTGGAAACTAATTTTCACAAAATTTCTATTATTTAACAACAAAGAATTTACTATAATTCTTTTCTACATTTAAATAAAAATCTTTACGAAATTTTTCCGAGAAGCACATAGGAAATTTAATACAAATCTTTTCTCCAATTTTCTTTCAAATAAAAGAAGAGAAACAAATTTAACAAGAAAAATACCTGTAGAAAATAAGCTTCCTGAGGAGAATTCTTTACTAACAGTTGCGCACAGTTATTCCAAAAGCTTCTCCAATAAGGTTTTCCCCAAATCCAAGAAAGCTTTACTAACCACCGAGAATCCTTTGGAAGATCCTCCACCAAGAATCACAATCCCAACAGAGAGATAACAACTTCTAAGAATAAAGATTTTGCATAGTAAAAGAAATTTTGCCAGTACTCAGAAAATTTCCCCGTGAGGAAATTGAATAACCCCGTGCAAAATCCCAGATCCACAATAACCTCCATGAAATTTTTCAACAACCCCAATGTAATTATGGCACTCACACACATGTCGAGAAGTTGTTGAGAAAATATCTTCTCCACTTCTCGGTAATTTTGCCATTTCAAATATTTGCATGTAATTTCAATTTATTTAATTTTAAATTTTAAAAATCAATTCACATGCATCTTATTTTAATTTTTTTTTTTAATTTTCTAATTCTTTTAAATACAATATAATTTACACAATAATTTAACTTAATTAATTAATTAATTTAATTAAAATAGTTAAATCTTTTTAAGACCAACTATTTAACCAAATAAGCTAACTAATGTATTAAATTATCAAGTAAGTAAATTTCAATCATATTTAAATATTAATTAAAGCACAATATTCCAACATTAAAATTAACCAATATTTACCTTTTCAAAATGATTTAACCTACAGAAAATACAATACAACCTATGACTCAAAACTGAAAACTGACAATGTACTAATACCAAGGTTAAAGACTAGACTACGATAAACCTAACTACTATCTCCCGTTCAACATTTCCGTTGAGTCTTGACATGCTCAGACTTGATTACATAGGTGGATTCGGTGTCATGTACATGCAAATCCTACAACCAAACAAATAATGTACATACATGTATATATATATATATATATATATATATATATATATATATATATATATATATATATATATATATATATATATATATATATATATATATATATATATATATATATATATAGCATTAGACAGGCACACCGTGCAGAGAAAATCACAAATATCGCAGGGAACTCACAAGCGAGTGATGTGATTCCATTCTCCACACCAATACACTCACAACAAAATAATGAAATAAATGTTGTTAGTCTATCATAAGCATGTGCATATCCATAAACAACTGAAAGTAAACATCTATGCTAAATCATATCATGTCTGAACACAATAATCATCAAACAAGTATCATCATGTCACAGAATAATCCACCATCCCTCAAAATCAGCGATCAAAGTATCCAACAAAACATAATAGGTCTAATAGTATGAAAAAGTATTAACATAAAGCATAAGCATAAATGGAGGGGTACTACATCCTCCCCCCTAGGATCAGGCTTGCTCCTGAAAACCTGCGAATAGATAGGGATAAAGTTCCCTCACGCATGTCGTATCCTCCCAAGTAGCTGAAGCCTCATAGCTAGGATCCCATTGGACCCTCACCTGATCAATGTCTTGACCCCTGAGACCGAGCATCCGGTGTTGAAGAATGGCCACGGGCTCCAAAGCCAGCTGACCGTCCTCTACCTGTAACGCATTCCAATCAAGTACATGAGATATGTTAGGATGATATGGTCTAAGTACAGATACATGAAAAACATCATGAATACGAGACAAACTGGGTGGTAAGGTGAGTCGATATGCCACGGGACCAATTCTCTCTAAAACCTTGAATGGTCCTACGAAACGAGGTGCAAGCTTAGAGCCTTTTCAATAACAGATTGGACTCTTTCGCATTCGCACTCGAAGAAACACTCTATCACCAACAAGAAACTATCAATCTATCCTATGCACATCGACATATTTCTTTTGCCTATCCTGAGCTGCTATCAAATGCTCTCTAATACGGTCAACCTGTTGCTCCATGTCTCGAAGCATCTCAGGTCCTAATAACACTCTATCCTCTAGTCGATCCCAACTCAATGGAGTTTGACAAGGATGACCGTATAATGCTTGAAATGGTGGCATTCCTATAGAACTCTGATATCCGTTGTTGTAAGCGAATTCTACTAAGTACAAGTAATCCTCCTAATGTGATTGTTGGTCCATTACGTACATCCTAAGCATATCCTCTAATATTTGGTTAACTCTTTTAGTTTGACCATCGGTTTGAGGATGATAGCCTGAACTAAAGTTCAACTGTGTACCTAGGGCACGTTGTAATGAAGTCCATAAGGCTGAAGTAAATACAGGATCTCTATCCGATATGATCCTACGAGGAATCCTATGCAATCTAACGATGTCGTCCATGAATATCCTAGCTACAGATGAAGCATTATAAGATGAACGTACATGTGAAAAGTGAGCTACTTTAGTCAATCGGTGAACAGTTACAATAATGGCATCATGTCGATGTGATGATGCAGGTAACCCTACAATAAAATCAATGGATATAATATCCCATTTCCATTTGGGAATGAGATGTGGCTGCAATAATCCAGCAGGATGATGATGCTCAGCTTTAACTCACTGGCATTCAAGACATCTCGATACATAATCAACAATATCTCATTTCATACCAGGCTAGAAATACAATTGCCGAAGATCAGCATGCATTTTCTTGACACCTAGATGATCCGAATACGGAGCTCTATGAGCTTCAGTCATGATTAATGTTCGAAGATTCTCTACATGTGGTACATAGATGCAACCTAAATGTCGTAATATACCATCTGATTCTAGGACATAACCTTCAAATTGACCTTCTAAAGGCCTACCCAATTCAAACTCTTATTTCACTTCCTGATATAATTTATCAGTAGGAAGTGCAGCTACTATTTGACCTGTCAAATCTACTTCAAGAGTAGTAGCAGAGATCTCATTTCGACGTCGGCTAAGAGCGTCAACCACTACGTTCTCTTTGCCTTGAACATACTTTACTTCAAAATTGTACTCACACAAGAACTCCATCCACCGTCTTTGCCTTGCATTCAGGTTAGGTTGAGTTAAAATGTATTGCAAACTACGGTGATCAGTATGAAGTTCAAAGCGATGACCTAATAGGAAATGCCTCCAACGAACTAATGCATGTACTACTGTAGCTAGTTCTAGGTCATGAGTAGGATAGTTTAATTCATGATCCTTGAGCTTGCGAGACTCATAAGCAACCACATGCCCATCTTGCATCAAGACTACTCCCAAACCCTCTAAGGATGCATCCGCACAAACTACGAAATCCTTAGTAGGATCAGGAACAATAAGTATAGGTGCATTAGTTAACTTTTCTTTAAGTGTTTGAAAGGCCAACTAACACTTTTTCCGTCCAAACAAACTTCTTCCCTTTCCTCTGAAGAGAAGTAATAGGATGACCTATTCTAGAAAATCCCTCTACAAAATGTCTATAATAGCCAACTAGTCCCATAAAACTATGAACTTCACCCACATTAGTAGGTGCGGGCTAGTCTACAATAGCTTGAATCTTTGAAGGATCCACAACAATACCTTTTCCAGATATCACATGTCCAAGGTATTTTATTTCATATTGAAAGAAGTCACACATCTTCAGGTTTGCATACAATTGATTTTCCCTTAAACATTGCAATACCTGTCTCAAGTGTTCTTCATGTTCCTTCATGTTCCTCAAATAGACTAAAATGTCATTGAGAAATACCAGGAAAAAGCGATCAAGGTATGTACGAAATACACCATTCATTAAACTCATGAATACTGATGGTGCGTTTGTCAACCCAAATGGTACCACTATGAATTCGTAGTGCCCATAACAAGTTCAAAAAGCAGTTTTATGAATGTCTGCTTCAGCTATACCTAATTGATGATAACCAGACGTTAAATCAATTTTAGAGAACACATTAGCTCCCTTAATTTGATCAAAAAGATCATCGATTCTAGGCAAAGGATAACGATTCTTAATCGTAACCTTGTTCAATTGACGATAGTCAATACACAACCTAAGAGATCCTTCCTTCTTCTTTACGAAGATGACAGGTGCTCCCCAAGGAGAAACACTTGGAGGAATAAATCCCTTTTCTAAAAATTCCTCTAACTGAATACGAAGTTCCTCTAACCCTGAGTCGTCATTCTATAAGGAGCCCTAGATATAGGCTCAGCTCCAGGAACTAGGTCAGCTCTAAAGTCGATATCCCTCTTCGGTGGCATTCCAGGAATGTCATTGGGAAACACATCTATGAATTCCCTAAGAATAGGATGATCATTAAGAGATACCTCTCGACTCTCACCCTCATCTAAATCGATATCTATTGTTGCAAACAGTTGACATCCCTGACGAAGACATCTCTTTAATTGCATTGCAGAAATCATCTGCAGAGAGATTGGTCTTTCAATACCTACGATTTCCACTTTCGCACCTAAATCATCAATGCAATTAACTGTCTTAAGTCGACAGTCAATTATAGCATGATAAGATGCTAACCAATCCATACCTAACACTATATCGTACGATCTTAAAGGTGTAACATATAAATCTACCAAGGTAGTTAACATACCGATTTTAAGTTCACAGTTATGTACTAAGTTATCTACTGCTACTTTCACCCCAGAGGAAAATTCAACTTGCCGTTTACCACCTTGTTTTACTGCCACAAGACCACAACGGTCAACAAGGGTCGGTGAAATAAAGGAGTCAATGGCTCCAACATCAAAAAGTATAGAAACACTAACACCATTTAACTTACATGAAGTCTCGACCACCGTATTCTGGTGATCGGCTTCGCGGTCATTAACTGCTACATATACTCTATGTGCACGTCCTACATCGCCCACCATAGGCTTTGAAACTGTAGGTCGAGGCCCATAACCAGTAGAACCTCTCATCGGACAATGCCTAGCTATGTGCCCATGCTGCACACATGAATAGCATCATGTACATGTGCCTCTACCAAAGCCTCTGCCACCCGAAGGTGCATTGGACTGCTGATAACTACCCCTACTGAGGGTAGACTGAGCACTCTGTGCAGGCTGATCCTGCCTATTGCACTTGTTACGACCCTTTCCTGATTAAGGACTATTTTGTTGTTGTGGTTGAGGGTTATTGTTCTTTTGAGGTGTTCTTTGTTGCTGCCCACCCTTTGTGGGTGTCTTTTGGTTCTTGGAAGAACCACCTGTCTGTGCCTGTCCACCCCATGGACTAAAACCTGCTACATGAGCACTGCCTATCTGCACTCCTATGTGCCCACCTAAAGCCATAATAAGGTTCTCCTTAACTATGTGAGCCTTCTCCACTACGACTTCCATAGTCTTTGGCTCAAAGACTCGGACACCACCACTGATACGGGCATTTAAGCCCCTGATAAAATGTTGTACTAGCATAGGCTCATCATCGCCAATACCAGCATACTGCTTGAGTTCAAAAAACCTACGTTCATATTGCTCTATAGAAAGAGCCAACTAACGTAGATCCTGGAACTCATCAGCCCTATGCTGCCTCCATTGTTCTGAAAGGAACCGAGCTCTGAACCTATTGAGAAACATCTCCCAAGACACAGAACCAATATCTATGTGGAGCTTCTACTCCTGTAGGCACCACCATGTAGAGGCGAATCCTCTCAAGTGCATAATAGCGCATCTGGCATGGGTATTGCTACCATAAGGGTGCATGGCAAAGCATCTACCCAAATCTAGTAGCCAGGTCTTAGCCTCTAATCCTCCTCCTGAACCATAAAAGGTAGGAGGATGTGCTCTCAGTAAATCCCTTATACAACCTGCAATGATAGCATCTTGATGAACTGTGTTCTCTACTCTCCTAGGGGATCTATCCCTCTCTCTCACAACCTCCTGCTCATCTACCTGTCTAGGTCAAAGACGAGCTAGGACCTCCTCTAATAATGAACGTATCTGAGAACCCTCTACTGCTGACTGTTCGGTATTTTGTCCCTCATTTCTCTGACCCATCTATTCTGCTTGGTCACTTTGGTGAGGGCTAGGAGGGGGAGTAACCTGATGGATTGGCCCACGGCCTCCACCTCTACCTCTACCACAACCTCTTTCTCCTCACCTAGGCATGTTCCTACACATAACAATTACGAGTCTTAGATACTATTCAACCAAAGTTATCAGTTGCGACACTACATACTAGATCAACCTAATGGGCTCTAGATTACCTAGAGCATCCAGTGTTTGTAACCTTGGCTCTGATACCAATCTGTAATGCCCCGTCTTAATAACCTAAGAATGTTGCAAAAGTGATATAAAGGTGTAATATTTTTTTTTTTAAAGTTTAAAAGTATTAATACTAAATTAATTAATTGCAAACATTCTTAGGTTACGCGACGTTACACTACTTTGAGTTTTCCATAAGTGACTAAAGTATTTCGCATTGCACATATTAAATCATAACATAAAATAAACATTGCATAATAATGAATTTTCCATTCAAGATATAATAAAGTACTAACATGTTTTCCATACATTGCATTGATATGATATTATAAACTCATCCAACTTGATGAGGTAGTTCAATAATAGTTACAAATATAATTACATTGTTCACCTCTTATACATTTGGGGGATGTTTTAAAATACAAGTTTACAATATACAATGATGAAAGTATAGAAGAAGTCCATGTGCGAGCTCTCCATCCATGAAGCTCTCGGTGTCATGATCCAACTGGGGACCCAACGGAGTAAGGTGCATGTTCCACCCAACTATGTGGTACCCGTAGGTCTACCCCCCGTGCTAGGAGATAGTAATAAGGTTACCTAGGCCTAATCTACTAACCCTAGACACTAGTACAACAACCTATTGGTTACTTTGCTTCCAGATTTTTTTTACAATTGAATTTACTACAAATACAAGGTTGACTATTATTCTAGGTGGAGTGTCATCACAACGATGCAAAGGTTACCCTGGTGTTTCTTCCTAGGTTCCGGCCCCCAATCCTTGGGTTACCATTGTAACCTCTTACGAAACCTGGCCCCTATTGCATGCTGTTGCGGAAATCAAATGTCTCTTAAGGAAACGAGACACCGATTTGCCATTCCAGGCCTTGTCAACTTATACTCATGATTATAGTAGCTCAAGAGTCATAAGTGAGGCAAATATATCTTGTTAAATATTTTAATTCTAACTAATATGTCATTTAATTATCACTAACTTAATTAACTATTTGTAAGTTACCCTGAAACCACTTTGTGTGTCGGCCCTTACAAACAGCCACTCCCCTAAACATAACAAGGTTTCTAGGTTTTCATGACTAGGGTTTACCAAATGCACAATTTACATCTCACATTGACAAATAAATCATAATTGTATCAAACACCATGTTTAACTCTTGCACAAACCCAAGTCAATAAGAAATACTTTGAAAACAATAATACCCCCATTTTACCCAATTTATTCTGGAAGACTTGAACAATTTAAAACTTTCCCATTTTTCCCAAAAGAAATTAACAATTAAGCAAATCATGGAAAATAAATACCTATAGTTCGGATATACTAAATCCTCTCAAGAAAAAGATTAAAAATAATAACAAAATTATTCATCTACAATTTAATTCATTTTCCATTCAATACAAAAATCAGATCTACAATTTGCCCAATTTCCCAATCATATATCATAATGAGAATTATATAATTTCAAAATAGCAATCTATTTTTAATTCTAATACCCAGATCATGATAATTAATCATCAAAATATCTTAATTCATTTTATTTATAATAATAACAATAATAACATTTAATTTAATATAATTTTATTATATATATATATATATTAATTATATATAAATATATATTTTATTTTGGAATCCTTATTATATTCAATTTGGATTAAATGCATATAAAATTCGCATTTGTTTGAATCGAAATTATTGAAATGCACAAAATTTCATTTTCACTTTATACTTTAATTTACACTTCATATAATAAAAGCTTTAGCCCCGCGGGCCTCCCTATGGAGGACGCAGCCCTATCAGGGCTGTGCCCAGGCTGTGGGAAAAAGGGGAGGGTTTGGCCCTCCCCAAAGTTTGTTATATTTTTTAAAATTTAACAAAAAATTAAACCCTGCGAAAAGAATTCATTTGTTTTTCGGATTTCATCCGATTTTTTTTTATGAGAATTTCCTTGTATGGCGTTCGGAGTTTCAATAAAATTTTCACATAATAATTTAAAAAAAAAAAAACAATCTCAACCTATTATATATATAAAATAAATATAAATATATAAGAGATCAATCAAATTTAAATATACAGACAGAGTTATTTTCTGGTATGAGTTTTCAACAGGAAAAATACAGAGGTTTTTAATAAAATAAACTTCCAAATTGATTTTCATATCAAACAGATAGATTTTATCAAGAAACCCTCTGTGGTTTAATAAATTTCACAGTAAATTTTCTACTCTTTTGGAAACTAATTTTCATAGAATTTTTGTTATTTAACAGCAAAGAATTTACTATAATTCTTTTCTACATTTAAATAAAAATATTTACAAATTTTTTCCGAGAAGTACACAGGAAATTTAATACAAATATTTTCTTTAATTTTCTTTCAACAAAAAGAAGAGAAACAAATTTAACAAGAAAAATACCTGTAGAAAATAAGCTTCTTGCACACAGTTATTCCAAAAGCTTCTCTAATAAGGTTTTCCCCAAATCCAGGAAAGCTTTACTAACCACCGAGAATCCTGTGGAAGATCCTCCACCAAGAATCACAATCCCAACAGAGAGATAACAACTTCTAAGAATAAATATTTTGCACAGTAAAAGAAATTTTTCCAGTACTCAGAAAATTTCCCTGTGAGGAAATTGAATAACCCCATGCAAAATCCCAGATTGACAATAACGTCAGTGAAATTTTTCAACCCCAATGTAATTATGGCACTCACACACATGTCGAGAAGTTGTTGAGAAAATATCTTCTCCACTTCTCGGCAATTTTGCCTTTTCAAATATTTGCATGTAATTTCAATTTATTTAATTTTAAATTTTAAAACTCAATTCACATGCATCTTATTTTAATTTTTTTTTTTAATTTTCTAATTCTTTTAAATACAATATAATTTACACACTTAATAATTTAACTTAATTAATTAATTTATATAATTAAAATAGTTAAATCTTTTTAAGACGAACTATTTAACCAAATAAGCTAACTAATGTATTAAATTATCAAGTAAATTTCAATCATATTTAAATATTAATTAAATAACAATAATTAAAGCACAATATTCGAACATTAAAATTAACCAATATTTACCTTTTCAAAATGATTTAACCTACAGAAAATACAATACAACCTATGACTCAAAACTGAAAACTGACAATGTACTAAGACCAAGGTTAAAGACTAGACTAGGATAAACCTAACTACTATCTCCTGTTCAACATTTCCGTTGAGTCTTGACACGCTCAGACCTGATTACACTGGTGGAGTTAGTGTCATTTACCTACAAATCCTGCAACCAAACAAATAACGTACATACATGTATATATAAATAAAACATTAGACAGGCACACCATGTGGAGAAAATCACAGATATCGCAGGGCACTCGCAAGCGAGTGATGCGATTCCGTTCTCCACACCAATACACTCATAGCAAAATGATGAAATAAATGTTGTTAGTCCATCATAAGCATGTGCATATCCATAAACAACTGAAAGTAAACATCTACGCTAAATCATATCATGTCTGAAAACAATAATCATCAAACAAGTATCATCATGTCACAGAATAATCCACGATCGCTCAAAACCAGCGATCAAAGTATCCAACAAAACATCATAGGTCTAATAGTATGAAAAAGTATCAACAAAAATCATAAGCATAAATGGAGGGGTACTACATAGTTAATATCCTTACATCTCTTAATTCGACTTAGGGCAGATTCTAGATCAGTAGTATAAACCATACCTTTGACTTTCTTTCCCTTGGGTCGGTTGTTTTAGCTTTCTAACTTTTTCCAGTTGAATCTGTGGAGGATGACTTTGGTTTTTCTTTGACAAGTGGGTCATGTATCCTAGTTTATGCTTCTGTAATTTGCATGCATAACCATCTTGCTAATAAAGAGGATGATCACAAGATCATATCAGAAAATGCATGTAGTCGCACCTCTAAACTTGTATGTAATCATCTTGAAACTAAACTACTTGCATAGACGCATTGAAAAGATTTGAACATGCATGTCTTCTATAGTAAACGTATTGCTTTATATCTTGAAGTCTTCATTCATATTGAATGCATTCTTTCAAAAGATAAATAAATAAATTACCTTCCCCAATTTTTACGGCACTCTCTTTGCTAATAAATGGCATGCCTTCCTTTAAAGCTTAAATGCAAGGGAATAAAGGAATATTCCAGCAAATCTTCTCAAGCATATGAGTTTCTGAGTTTCTTTTAAGTTAGATTTCATTTTAAGTTAAACTTTTCACAAATTATTTCCCTCTCAAGAAAATATTTATAGGATAGATATAGATGCGTGTAAGGAGTCTCTTTTAGTTAAAGAAAATACACATCTTTCTTTATTTAATTACTTTTAATTTATTTTTTCAAAACTCCATAGTAAAAATTAATTAAGTGATGAAATTATAGTTGAATTGAGAAATAATTAATAATTGTATATTGTTAAAGAAATATATAATTAATGGAAATTAATAGGGTTCAAGATAAAAAAAAGAATTGAACATGAAATTCAATATATTCTATGAATCTGATTTATTATTTTGATAAATTGAATGAAATAAAGATGTCTTGTGTCTTAATAATATCAAGAGTAGGGTTAAATTTGGGTCAAATATTTGGTGCAATAATAATGGGTTATGAGGATCAGTATATGAATATTAGATATCGTGGATTGGATAGAGCTCTCTTAGTAATATATGTATATGTTATGATAATAAATAAAAGCAGTTTGTTTGTGATTTATTAAATATATTTCTATGTTTTCCTTAATTGTTTTAAATGATTTCTTGAAGCACGAAAAGATAAATGCTGTCACTTTGTTTGTGCTAGTAAAAGTGGTTTGTTGTTAGGGTTTACTTTTAGATATCATTATTTGTGATCTTTTAATTTTAGTAAGTTGTTAAATAAATTAATAGGATGTATAATTTATATAACCTTGTTTATTGATAGATGACTTAGTAGTTTAAAGGTGGAGGGATGTCTTTATTTGATATTGAGAGGTTGCTTGGAAAAGTGAGTTTCATGGTTATTGTGATTGCTTGTTTTGTTTGTTTTGAGGATAATTTTGATGGTTCTATCTCATTACAAATTTCTCTTGAGTTAATCTCGGATTGGAGGGGATTTTATTCTTTATATCTATTTTGGAATTTATTTGGAATCTTGTTTTGTTTTGATATACCCTCATTGTGGGTTCTTGGGTGATCATTCTTTTTGGATTTTTAGAGGCATTGAGAAAAGTTGTGTTATGAGAATTTCATTGATTTGAACTTGTCCAAAGTTTTGATAGTAAATGTTGTTTTGAGTTCAAGCTTGTGTTGTACTAATCATAAAATGTAGTGCTCAGAGTCTAGTTTCCAAATATGTAATATATTTCAATACCCAGATTATACAAATTAAGTTTTAATAGGCATCTCTAAAAACCACTATTTAAAAGTCATTTTTTTTTACCATACCATGCACATGTACAACATCCATATTTTGAATTCAATTATCATATTTTCTAAATCATTTTGTAAAAAGTTTTTTGATTCACTAAAGCTTGTTCTTGATACTTTTTTGTTATTTTTTATGGAATATTTTTTTTTGTTAAATTTTTATTAGGCAGATTTGTCATTTTGAAAAATTGTCATGTACAACATGCATAAGATGACCTAAACTTATATTTTTTGATTTTTTTTTTAAATTGAAAAGAATTTTTTGAAGTTTGTTCTCATGCAATCCGTTTGTCAAAATGTTATGTTCATCAAAATTTATTAAAATAGTAAAAACCCTGATATTTAAAGTTTATGGGCCAATTTTATTAGAAATTAATTGAAAAATAGAAAAAATAATGCAATTTCAAAAAAAATTACATATTTAGAATCTACAGTGTTTCATCTAAAATGGGTTTTAATTTCATCAGAAAATTCTGCAAAAAAGGTCATCAACCATATGTCAAAAGTTGGTATTTTTCTTTGACATTGTTAGGACCTTCAACTTGCAAGTCAAACCAGGTTGAAGGCCTAGGTTCAGACTTCGAATGATTTTCCCAAACCAAAAACCTAGGCCAAAACCTGACCACAAAGCACAAATAAATTCAAATTTTAAAAAATAGGATCCTGATTATAAAACGGGATCTAGATTATTAATAAACAGGATCTCATTCCCTATTTTATAATATTCAAACTATTGTAAAGGAAATGGGATCTCATTTCCTAGCCAATAATCCCCACATTCAATACTAAAAAAAGGGATCCTAATTTTAGAATGGGTTCCCGCTTCTTATAAACATGATCCTGATTTTTATAAGCGAGATCCCATTTTATAAATGAGATCTTGTTTCTTTTATTTAAATATACTGCAAAAAATTATAGTGAAGTCTGCAACTTCACATGTACAACCGAGATTAGTAAAAGTTATTTATTTTCATAAGCTATTGTATTTACAGGTTGTTAACTTTATTTTTAATTGATTTTATCAAATGGGGCATCATCTACACCATTTTTGAAGTGGAATTGTGTTATTTTTGTGCTTGTTTGGAGGAACAAAAGGTTTTCAATTTGCAATATGGATTGAATTTTTCAAAGGAGGCATGAAGAAATTTTTTTTTAAAGTGGAATTATGGTAATTTTCTACTTGTTTTGAGGAACACAAGAGGAAGAATTTTGTCCTAATAGGTATTCAACTTCCAATTTGGGTTGAATATTATGAAGTATTTCACTATTAATATTCATTTTTTCTTGAGAATTTTATAATCATGGGAGATAAACCTCGTAATTAGAGAGGGAAGACATTGAATCCTCAAGAAGTTGAAGAAAATAGAGAAAAAGAGAGACAAATACAAATACAAAAAAGAATGAGAATGAAATCAATGAATGATGGTGGAGCAACCAATTCAACAACTACTAAAGATGTAAGCATTGAGGATACCATGGTTGTAGATGAAGCTAATTTGCAAGGATTTAATTTTGAGAAGAATATGATTATACAAACAAGTCCTACTATGTCTTCAAATCTCTCTTTGAATGCTATGGAGAATGTTTCAATATGCACAAATCCAGGTACGTCTTCAAATCTACATGTTAGTGAAATGGTAAATTTCTATGTAGAATTTTTACAAGATGTTGTACTTAATGATTTTCACATTGACTATATTCAGAGAGATGAAAATTTTATAGAATTTTTTCACAACAAAAAAGAAAAATATTTTGTTGCAAATGCAAATCAAAATGATCATTTTCTTGAAAATGAAAAGAAAACCTGTATTTTTGATGAAAACGAAAATGAAAATGAAAACCATTTTGTTGATGAAAATGAAGATGAAAATATAGAATGTGATGTTGAATTTAATGATTTTTTTTAAAAAAAAAATTGGAAGTGGTGTTTTCGATAATCTTCCCAATCTAATTTCTTGAAGGCAAATAAGAACACATGCAAATATAATATACACCAAATTCTTTTATCGTAAAAAAATTGCATTTCAATGTCAACTAATGATGGAATTGATGAGAATGAAAAAAAGAGGAAAGTAATGAAAAGGTTAGTCTTTTATGTTAAACCAAAAAGAAAAGATCAATCATTAAAACATGTTATGTCTATTGTTGCTAGTTCCATTCAATCTATTGTAAAAAATAGTCAATCTAAAGATAAAAACGCAACAATAAGAGCTATAACTATTGCTATAGTTAATAAAGAAACTTTGAATAAAAGAATGGTAAGCAATATTAGTGAAGTCTTAAAAATACATCCTAAAACATTACTAAGAGTGGAAAAAAGAAGATAAAGTATAGAAAATTATCCTATCAATTAATTTTGGAGTTTTAGTGGATGACTAGTGAGGTCTGATATAAAATTGAATGTTGAAATTAAATCTTTGATTAAAAATAATTGGCATGATAATACTAGGGTTTCATCTAATGCTAGAGATGTTTTAAAATTAAGGGTGGGGTCCAAAGTTTATGTTCCTCACCCAAAACACCTATTAGATACAACACAGACTGAATTTTATAGAAAATTTTGTAGCGATTCAGTGTTACATGGTAATATTAAAATAAGTCAAAGGTCTTTTGAAAAAATGTAAAACCTGGTATGTAAAAATAAATAAGCAATGAATATCTTGTCGTTGTAAAATAAATGTTCAATTTCATTATTTTTACGATGTTTTTGATATATACATTGTACCTTGCATACTAGCATGATTATATAAGATTGTTGTATTGATATGCCACCTAAAGGAATAAGACAGTTTATTTCAAGTTTGTTTTGTGAAAATTCTAATGATAAATTATTTTATTTAAGTTCTTGTATTTCTGGACAATGCATTAACTATGGAAATCTTTTAGTTTTAAGAATTTTTTTGCATGAAAGTGTCGATCATGATTTTGGACAATAATTACTAGATATCAAAAGATTTAGGAATGTTCACTATTATTTGAAAGATGGAAAAATAGGAAAGCATTGTGATTTAGTTACAAAAAAAGTTAGTGTGCATGCATTTATGATTGAATTTAAGAATAAAATTGTACCAAAATATGTCATGCGCTCTGAACATGATCGATGGATTGATGGCCAATTTCACACATGTGGAAACACATTTCCAATTAGTACTATACTTTTAGTGGTTAATTTTGCAGAGAATTATACTCTCGCTCCACAAGAGGAAATCCAATCTCAATATTATAATTTAGTGCAAATAGCTATGTTTAACCATATTGTCTATAGACATGTAGATGATAGCACTGAGGATGATAGAAAAGTTTTGAGGGAATATCATTTTTATTTGACTGACAATTAGTTACACTCATCAGAGTTTGTTCAATATTGTTTTAGTATATTTTATAGAAATTTAAGAGAAAGAGGAATCCATATGAAAGAAAACCTCATATGGTCAAATAACTATATGGGGCAGTTCAAAAATGCTAGAATAATCTATTGGTTAAGTAGGGTTCACAAGGAACTTAATCTCTGACATATATGGAGTATTTTTGAAATTGGGCATGGTAAAGGAGAACATGATGGAGCTGGTGCGTGTGTCAAAATAATTCTTGCTAGAAAAAAATTAAAATTTGAGGATTCAGTAAAATTTAAAGATGCACGTGAGATTGTGGATTGGTGTAATAGAAGATTATCTACACTTGGTTTGAGTGATTACTCTACAGCTCATCGATTCTTTTGGTTGGTGGAAGAAGAGAACATTGTATCTAGAGTTGATTGTGAGACAATCAGTGGATCTACTAAATGGCATTCATTTAGGAGTATGACAGCAAGCACATGGACTATTTGGACAAGGGAGCTTGCATTTTTTTTCTAGTTTTGTATCTCAAGAGATTGGGAAGCTTGTGAAAATACTGAATGGGTTGAACAGTGGGATCAAAGATCATTGACACCCACAAAAGCACATAATCAATATGAAAGAACTATTGAAGAAAATGATCAATTGTTTGCATCTAAAGATTATGACCATGTTTCAAACCTTGTACAAGAAGGTAATTTTAATTCAATTTATTAAGTTATTTTGTAATACTAAATTATTTATATGGATATGCACAAGTTATTAAATCAAATTTTGTTGGCAGGACATGTGTATGTTGTTATTGCACCTGAGGGGAATGAAGAGCAAACATAATATTGGTTGGCTCGTTGTGTGGAAACTAAAGATAAGTTGATAAAAACTTGAGAAGATGATGATGGATTTCATTATCCAACATGTACGATGATCCCCTTAAGACGTCTCCTTAAGCAAATTTTGATAATAAGTTTTAGATCCCCTTAAGCAATTTTTTAGAACAAGTCTTTGATCCCCTTAAGAAAAAATTGAGAACTTATTTGATGATGGTTTTTGATCATGTTTTCTAATAGGATTGGTGGTGGTTGTTGGCACTTGGCTACAAAAAAAATTTGAGAAGAAAGAATGGTCTACCTACATTGAAAGACTATGAAACACATAAAAATATTATGCATTATTCACATTTGGTGGTGGCAAAAAATATAAAAATAAAGTGGTATCATGGAAGACCTTCAAAAAAAGTGTTATGGTCAATTTCTATGGAAGAGCATGAGGTAATCATAGATGCATTGCAAAAAAGAGAGGATTCAGATGGTACAATGGAATAAGTAAATATAGGTAAATATAGTTTTAGTTTTATTTTGTCCTTTTAAATACATTAAATACATGTTTTGACATTGGTCAAGTGTGTTATTAGTTGAAATTGATTTAAATTTTCCTCTTATACATCCTTAAGGAATAATCACAAAAGGGATCTAGTCCATACAAATTCAACCTAGACAACATGGAATACTTGGTAAAAATAGGTAATTATTAGTTAAATTATATTTAAATACATGTTTTGATTACATATTGATATTGCTTGGACATTAATAGTTAAAATTGATTTATTGTAATTTTTTGTATCCTAAAGCCATCATTGTATTGATCTCTTACTTTGAAACAAAAAGGAGAGGATGCATAGATTCAACCTACAAACATGTGTGGAATACTTTTAAATGTAGGTACTTGAGTTTTGTACATATAGATAGTTTTATATCAATTAAAATGTGTATGTTTTGATGATTTCATTGATATTGCTTATACCTTTTGATATTAGGTGGTGTGAAGACCTACTACATTCTAGCCATGAGTTTGAGATGTTCTTGAGATGGCATATCCAAATTTTGTAAACATTGTTTTGAGATGACATATATGTACATACATACAAAATTAAACATACTCTATGTACCTCTATGTATCAAATCAATATTCTATACATTTTGTTTCTTAAATTTGCATGTTTTCTTACTTTGAAACTTTATGTCTAAGTGTATAATCACTAAATACTATGCATACATTATTGTTAAATCAATTATATCCTTAAGATTTATTATGAGCCCTTAATACATCCCCTTAAGAAATTATATTATGACCCCTTAAGACATCCTCTTTAGGTGTATTATGACTCCTTAAGACATCCCCTTAAGATGTTCTATTATGACCCTTTTAGACATCCCCTTAATACATTCTATTATGACCCCTTAAGACATCCTCTTTAGGTGTATTATGACTCCTTAAGACATCCCCTTAAGATGTTCTATTATGACCCTTTTAGACATCCCCTTAAGACATTCTATTATGACCCCTTAAGACATCCCCTTAAGACCCCTTAAGACATTCTATTATGACCCCTTTAGACATCCCCTTAAGACCCCTTAAGACATCCCCTTAATTAAGATGTTCTATTATGACCCCTTTAGATATCCCCTTAAGACCCCTTAAGTCATCCCCTGGAGATGTATTATAACCCCTGAAGACATCCCCTTAAGAAGTTCTGTTATGAACCCTTTACACACCCCCTTAAAACATCATTATTTGTTTTGACAACTTATAAATTAGTGTTAGATTTTTTTGATAAAGGGTGAAACGGGTTTTATAGGGACCCGAAACGACCAAGTTTACAACAAAAGAGAGAGGACTAAAAAATCTAGTAGAAAAAATAGGTTGCATAAAAGGAAAAAACCAGAAAGAGCAGTAGCCACCCACAAAAGACCAAGAAGGTTCAAACAAAAAAATAGCCAAAAATCCAACAAAAAGACTACCCGCAACTAACACTGAGTCTTCAAAACAGACTCAGTTTCAGCCTCTAGGTTATGCATGTCCTGAACACCCTTCTTAAAGGTTTGAATCATTTGCAGTGTAGGAGGAGCCTTCCTCTTCAAATTAGCCCTGGTTCTCTTTGAAAAACCAACATCCTCATCTTGGTTTTTTTCATTGACCTCTTCCAAATTGACCACCAAAGACCCCTATTAAGCTTTGTCCAATTTTTTAGTCATGGAATTGATGATGATGGAATTGTGTCTTGCCATCCTATTGTTCTACTCGGCTATAATTTTAACAATATTTTTCATTTTATTAAACTCAATTTCAACCCTTTTGTCCATGCTCGCTTGGTTCTAGGTTTCTTTACTAGGACCATGGTCTTTTCACTCCACCTCTTTCTTGCCAAGTGTAGTAACCTTGGCTCCCTTTCTTCCAATTTACTTTGAAGGGCCTAGTTTTTTATTCTTAGCTCATTGATTTCATGAAAGATCCATTTCAAAATTCTAAAATGGTCAACAATTTTATTCCTAGCTAAACCTAAGACATCCACAGTGGGTTCCCCTTCCAGGTTGAAGCAAGTTTTAGCAGGGTCAGGGGTAATAAGGGAACCAATTCTAGCATCTCTACCTGATGATGGGGTAACAAAGGGCCAAGTATTGTTAGCACTAGAATTCTCATAATCAGAAGAGTCTTCAGAGTATGACACAAGGTTTTTACCTGATAGATTCTTTCCAACACTTCTAGTTTTTAGGGTATAACTTCCTAGCTTAGGCACATAGCAAGCTTTCATAGAATGGGGGTTAAGGATTTTCTTATCAATTTGGACAGAGGGAGCGCTAAGGACCATCCTATTCAGGCTCAGATTGGGAAAATTTCCTGAATAGCTAGGTTCAGTATCATCCTCCTTAGAATTAGGAAGGGCTTCCAAATTAGCAGGGATAGGAATTTGTTGGTAATGTTCAACAATCAACCTACTCAAGCTAGTATGCAAAATAGGAAATCTTTTTGGGTTTTTCTTGTGATCATCTAGAATTTTTCTCAAAGAACTTAGAAGATAGTAGTGAAAAGAAACCCTAACCTTGTAGTGGAAATGGTTGAGCAAGGCAAAGTGATAACCATAGACCCTGGTGAAGCGACCATCCACAGTAATGTACTCCATGATGACACAAAGAATTTTCCTTCAGAGAGATTTTATGTTATTGGCTTTGAAGTAGCTATTCAAAATTTTCACCAGTTTCATTCTTTCCTTCTCTTTCTTTGGAAATCTGATGACAACTTCATAAGAGAAAACCCTATCCCTGAAAATTTTGTTTCCAACAATGGACATTCTAATCACTTCAGCTATAAGGTTTTCATTGAGCTCCACTTTCCTACCAAAAAGGGTGAGTTTCCCATTATTCTAGTTCTTCTCAAAATTTTATGTAGCCTCCTAATTCAACCCATGGAGTTTTTCTAGAAAAGGGAGTAAATCCCCACTTTGTACTTTGTTCCACTCTTTTGTATTTCTAGTATGCATCTTGAAGTTGTCCAACTCCACTCTTTTCCTATCTCCACCCATTTTGATAAGCACGGTGGGGCAGAAAATGGTGAATTATTTACTTGAGATGGTCCCACCAAATCTAAGAACACGCAAAGCATGTCAGGCAGCCTTACGGATTAAGTGACTAAGCTTGGTCTGATATAATCTAATGATTGTGAAGTAATTACCCTGTCCTATCATCATTAATGAGGTGACATGCTTCTCTCCCATGTGATGCATCATAGATCAATAAGGCCTAGATATTAATGCTTAATTCAATAAAATTTAGCCAAGTACATTGACCTTTGCTCCTAACTCCTTCATTATTAGAAAAATCTGCCACAACATTGGCTTCTCTATAGGCATATGAAATCTTTATATTATCAAATTTGGCTAAAATCAAGATTGCATCATCAATCCAAGACTTAATAGTCCATGAGGGGGGACCTACCTAAAAGACAATCAATAATATTTTTGGAATCCCCTTCAAGCCAAAGGTTATTAAAATTTAGACTATGGGCCAAATTTATAATATGAAAAGCCTCAGCAGCCTCAGCTAGGTGATTAGTTTGAGATCCAAGCGGGGTGGCAGTCGTACCTAGAAAATTTCCATAGGAATCCCTTATGACATCACCGCAACCTGCCACCCTAGGATTACCTTTAGCCATGCCATCAAAGTTGGCTTTGACCCATCCATTAGGCAAAAAGACTTGCAAACATCCTCTCTATTCTTCTTAGCTTGTTTAGGGGTAGAGGGAAAATCAAGAATTATATTCCATTCCTTAGCAACCTTAAGATCATAGGATGAGTGAGCCACTTTCTCAGAGTAGCTAAAATTCTGGGAGATAGCATTGAAATTTTCTTTCAGAAATCTAATTATTTTATCAAAAAAAAATATCCACTGGTGCTTCTTTATCTCTGTAAATTTTGTTGTTTCATTCTTTCCAAATACCCCAAGCAACATGAGGGAAAGATAAATACCACAAATTCTGAAGAACAGGATTGTAAGTTGGAGCTTTCGATTGAGAGAATAAATCTTCAATAAACAAAGGGAAAACCCAAGATAGTTGACAGTAACAGATAATTTTTTCCCAAATTGAAGCAATAAAAGGACAATAAAGAAACATATGACTCACTGATTCTACCTCCATCTTGCAAAGAAAACATCTATTAGGTATTTGAAAGCCACACTTGTGGAGGTTATCAACCATGAGAACCTTATTTTGGATAAGGATCTAGAAAAAGATATTGATTTTAGGGACCAGATGTTTAAACCAAGCCTTCAACCAGAAGGGGGGAGAAGCTTGGAAAGAAGTACGCCTAGCAAAAGAAGATGAAACAAAATAATTGCTTGATGGTTCATCACTCCAAACAAGACAATCTTCCATCTGATTAGGGTAGAGTTTGACAACCAACAACGAAGACTGAATGGGAGCAACAACCCGACTAACAAGGCTCAGATCCACCCATTTTTCGTCCACATGATAGTCTTTCATGTATGAGCCAAAAAGAGCTTTGCAATTCTCAACCCACCCACAAAGGGAGTCAATTTTTATAAGGGGCTTGTTAACCAACCATCTATCCTCCCAAAATCTAGTTTGGTTTTCGCTTCTAACCTGCCAACCCACTCTAGATTCAATAACTTTTCTTCCACTCATCAAATTATTCTAACAAGTTGAGCCTCTAGGAAGAAGGTGGGATTCATTCATTATTATAAGGGATATATTACTCTCCAAATATTTTCTTGCAAGGATATCAGTCCATTCCCCTGAGGACGAAAATATTCTCCAAATTTGTTTAGCTAGAAGAATCTTGTTAACCATTATGATTTTTCTAAGACCTAAACCTCTAGCCTTTTTCGATTTGCACACTATCCCATCCTATTAGAGGTAGTCTTTTTTTCTTCAACACCTGACCAAAGAAATATTTTTTGAATATTTTCAATAGATTCCACAAACTTAGCAAGGATTTTGAAGAGGCTCAAAGCATAAATCAGAAAATTTTGAAGAGTAGCTTTGAGGGGATGAAGTTTACCCATTTGGCTTAATAGAGCTCCTTTCCAGCCAACAAGCTTCTTACTAAATCTCTCAATGAAAAAAATACAAAAGGATTCTAGGGGTTTAAGGCTTAAGGGTAAGCCAAGATTGGTGGCAGGAAAGGACTCCACCCTACAACCAAGGATTTTAGAAATTATATTATGTCTGTGAACAGGAGTGTTGAAGAAGAAAAGAGAGCTTTTCTATTTATTAATCATCTGTCCTGACACCCTCCCATACTCATCCAACAGAGATTTCAAAGTTTTAGCCTCTGAGACCAAAGATTTTCCCATGAGCATAGTATCATCCAAAAATTGTTGATGAGAACAAATTAGATTGCTTGAAGACTGTTTGAGACCAAGAAGGAATTTGTTATCGATCAATCTTTTCAAATTCCTACTGAGACTTTTAGCCATAATAGTGAATAAAATAGGAGAAATAAGATCTCCTTGTCTTAGACCTCTGGAACTTTGGAAGAAAGTTGTAGGAGATCCATTAAACATAATAGAAATAGAAGTAGTAGACACAAGTTGTTCCACCATTTGAAGAACCCTGTTGTAAAACCCAAATGCCTTTAAAAATTTTAACAAGAATTTCTAGTCAACTCTGTCATAGGCTTTTGAAATATCAAGCTTTATCAGAAATCCTTTAGTCTTAGATTCAATCAATGAATGGATATTCTCATGCACTATGGCAATAGAATCAAGGATCTAACAACTAGGGACAAATCCATTTTGTTGAGGTGAAATCAGAGTGGGCAAGAGAATTAAGTGTCTAGAAGTCAAAACATTTGAGATGATTTTATAGATCGATTTGTAGAGGCTTATGCATCTAAAAGCCTCAAATTTCACTGCTCTAGGCTTATTAGGGATTATAACTAGAAAAGTAGCATTCAACTCTTTTACAAGACTTCTAGATACAAAAAATTGTTTAACAGTGTACACCACATCTTCTCTGACAATCTCCCAGAACCATTGGAAGAAAAACATAGGGAGCTCACCAGAACCCAGAGATTTACTCCCCTCAAAGGAGAAAACAACCTTCTTAACTTCCTCATTGGTAGGAATAGTAGACATCATAGAGTTATTTTCCTAATTGATCACATTAGGTATGGCCTCTATTAAATGATCTTGATCATTTTGGTTATTTTCATCATTCTCAGAAAGAATATTTTTAAAGAATAAAACTGCATGCTTTCTGATGTTCTCCTCCTCTTCATGACTAGTTCCATCCACTTCAATTTTAGAGATTCTATTGACTTCCTTGTGTTTTGAGGCCAACAAATGAAAGTACCTAGTATTTTTGTCACCTACACATAACCATAAAGCTCTAGATCTTTCTCTCCAGAACTCCTCCTCTTTCCCAATGATATCATGCATCTTAATAAGGATCTCATTCTCTTTTTCCTTAATATCATTCAAATATCCTTCCTTCTGGATTTTGTTTTGAATCTTCCCCAAATCAATCTAAAGACAAAATTTAATCTTGGAAATGTTCCCAAAGGACTCTTTTTTTCATTTTTTTAGATTGAATTTAACTTCCGTTAATTTTTTAGCCACTCTAAACATAGTTGTACCAAAGATACTTATATTCCACCATTTCCTAATTTCTTCTTTAAAAGAAGGGTGAGAAAGCAACATTTTTTCAACTTTGAAAAAATATTTTTCTTAATCTTTAAAGGATTCACAACAAAACTAATAGGGAAGTGGTAAAATCCATTCGTAGAGAGCGCTTTAAGAGAAAATTAATAGTTAAAGAACCAGTGATTAGAGATTAAAGATCTATCTAATCTAACCTGGATAAGATCCATACCCTTTCTATGATTCAACCAAGTATAGGAAGCTCCTTGTAAATCCAAATCAATGAGTGCCTGGTTGTTGATGAAGCTCTAAACATCCTCTTTACTCTCCTCATTGATCCATGAGCCTCCAAAATTTTCATCATTCAATAAGGGAGTATTAAAGCCTCCCATGACAACCCAATAATCTCTGTAAAAAATCCTCCTAAAGGTGGCCAACTCCATCTAGAAGGATTTTCTGAGACCTTTTCCATTGGGGACATAGATTTTAGATTGGATCTAGCTGGAGTTATCCCTAATATAGGGGAATCTAGTAGCAATATGGTTCGTACCTCCCAAAATTAGATACCCTTTGGTTATATGACTATTCCAGAAGGTAACAATACCTCCTGAAGCACCATTTGAGTTATTTACATGTGAACTACAATGTTGACACAGTTTCATATTTTTCCACTTTTTCCTTTGACATTTTAGTTTCCTGAATAAGAAGAATAGCAAGCTTGTGATCTCTAACAAATTTGTCTAGAACACCCTTCTTGTGGGGATTATTAAGTCCCCTGATATTCCAAGACATGATCTTCATGAGTTACCAGGGGAGCTGAGGCACTCTAGGATGGTTTTTTAAAAACCATTAGCAATATCTTGAAAAAATTTATGCTCTCTTGTCCATTTAATAGACTTTTTTCCTCGAGTTCTTTGTTGCTCCACAATATTCCTTTTCTTTTGATTTGGTTGAAATGCCACTTGGAGTATTCCATTGTTCTTTTTTTTCTTTTTTTGAGATAAAACCTCTTCTTTGTCAGTCTCTTCTTGACTATCTGTCTCTTTACTTGACTCCCATTCCTTATCAGTAAGAAGTTTTTTCTCCCAAGGTAATGTCTCCATGATGCCATTCAAATGAAAGGTTGAATGGTTGCTAGAAGGTTTAGTAGAATCATCCTAATTATCTAAGGATTCCTTAACTAGTTCCAAGGAGTTAGGATCTGTAAAATGATCTACACCCAAAGGAAGAAGACCTTCAGAGGAAGGGAGAAGAAGAGGGATGTTCAGCTCCAAGGATAGCCCCTGGATAGGAATATCCTCCAAGCTAGGATTCCCATCTATTTTCTTAGCTAGGCTCAGCTCTTGGGAAAAGGGGCTAACTTCCTGACTCTGCTTTTCTTCACCAACCAACTGATCCTCACTAGCTTCTTTTTCCTTAGATAATAGGGTATTCTCAAGATCCTTATGCTAGGGTTCATGTGGAACCTCACCAATATTTCCCATATCACCATCAAACTTATTTGAAGTGCTATGAACATTAGACTCTTTATTGTCAAGGATTTCCCCTTCTGATTTCTTTTTCCATACATATTTCAAAGAACTAGCTAATTTCTCTTTCTCTTTGGTGGCATTTAATGGACATTTCTTAGCCCAATGCCAGATTTTCTGCATTTGAAACAAGAAAAAGGGATAGTTTCAAACTCTATGTCCTGTGACCAGGATCTTAGCTTTGACTGAATCTTGATTGATGAGGAAAGGTTAGCATTCTGAGATACCCCTATGCATATTCTTGCAAATACCAACCTCTTTCTAGTAGTTGTCATAGAATCAATAGAAAGGAGCTCTCCAAAGGAACTCACAATACTATAAAAGAGATTCTTGTTCCTATATTCCAGGGGAAGGCCTAGGAGTCTGACCCATACTAGGACATTCTCAAAAATAGAGTCCAAGAGTTCCAAATTAGAAGAGCATTTGTTTAGAGTTAGAGATAATTTCCCTATAACCCATGGACCACCACTTCTAACTGCCAAGATATCCTCTCTGCAAGTGAACTCAAATGTGAAAAAGCCCTTTGGAAGAGCTACTACTAAAAATTTTCCATTATTTTTTGACAAACTCCCTAACCACTTCAATGTTTGGTCTAGGGCCCATTAATTTTCCAATGAAGGTTCTTTCCATTAAACCAATATTATGTTCAAATAACATATCTGACACATAAATACCAAACTTACCTTTTTCAGGGTTAGAGATATTTTGCACTGGAGGGGAATATGACTTTCCATTTGGTTTTACCCCAAACAAAGAGGTCCAAGGTTTGCAATTGCCTCCAATGTCCCAGTGGCCCCCACCACACCTTTGGATTTTTCATTTTTTTGACTGGCAGGGGAGCCCATGGGATTTTCCGCCAATATATCCATTCCTCCCAGATCCACCAAGATATTGTTTCCAGAATCCGCATCATCTGGATCAGCCTCACCTTGCTTCTTACTCAATCCCAATGCATGTTCTACCTGTGACTTCTTAGATCTTGCCCCGCCTCCATTTCCAACGCTTGATTTTTTGAAATCCTTTTTTTCCCATCCATGCCTGTGCTCATGTGCCACCATAAATTAGTGTTAGATGTTATTATTTATAGTATATATTTAATGCTTTTATTCTCTAATCTTCTATGGTATTGTTTATTTCTTAAAATTTTATCCTTTCTGGTATATAAATAGATTGCTTTTGTTTGTAAATTATGGTTTATTGACTAATTATTGATTGACGTGAATTGAATAAGTTCATTAAGTAATTATCACTATTTATTGACCCCTTTAGACATGCCCTTAAGACCTATTAAGTCATCCCCTTAAGATGTATTATAACCCCTTAAGAAATCCCCTTAAGACATATTATAACCCCTTATGACATCCCCTTAAAAAATTCTATTATGACCCCTTTAGACACCCCCTTAAGACATCATTATTTGTTTTGACAACTTATGAAGTAGTGTTAGATGTTATTATTTATAGTATTTATTAATTCTTGTATTCTCTAAAATCCTTGCTAAAACTTGAAATGATGAAATGCAATGGTCAAGAGAAAAATTAGTTCTCAATTCAAGAGAGTAACTTTGCATAAGAGTTGTAGATTATTTTGTTGAAGAATAAGCCCTTTATTTATAGATTTTCAAATTGGAAGAGAGCTCAAACTAGAGCAATGTGGGATCAACGTTAGACAGATGAGATGAGGCCACTTGTCAACTTGTCATAGGTTGAGCAATGTGCAAGTTTTGGCCAATGCACCCAACAAGGGGAGATTCAAATTTGAATTTGTGAAATAAATGTTGAGTGGGAGACATGAAATAGAGAAGTTATTGCCATGTTGGAAGGAACAAGTCAACTTTTCTTCAGTTTCAAACTTGAGGGAATATTCCAAAAAGGTGCTTTGTTGAGGGAAAATGATGAATTTATAAATGAGTTAAAATGATTTATTTGTGTAAGTGGGAAAATATAGAGGATGAGATGGGTGGTTAGGTTAGGTTAATCAGGATTAGATTAGCTTAGGTGATGATTAGGTAATTTTGACTCCATTGACTTGAATATTTGGATTTATTTAAATTAAAAGGGAGAAATATGACTTAGATTTTAATTAAATAAAGTCTTGGTTTATGTAATTAAATGGATGATGCAAGATAAAGGTTGATTAATTTAAGGAATATGAATCTAGGGAATTATTTTTAAGAGATGAAATTTTAGTATTTGATTGATTTATTTAAATGAGGTAATGATGAAGTGGAAATGTTAGATTTTATTAAATGATTGTTATTTGATTAAATTATTGGATTGAAATGTATGCATATTTTGTGTTTCTACATTTTTCCTCTCTTTCAAGCAATGTACTTGTTGCGTTGGTTCAAACAAAAAACTTGTCGCGATCAAAATTAAAAAAAAAACATATTTTTTGGATGCCCCAGCAGAAAGAAGTATAGTAGTACATTGCCCCCTCGAGAGATTGAGGAAAAAAAATCAATTTGAGGGTCGATCTCATGATAAAGAGGTTGAAAATGGATGGTTATGGATGATGATGCAAATGAGATGATTTTAAGATGCTTAGAATAAAAAATCTATATTATCTTAAACAACTTAAATGATGATATGATATGAAATGGATGAGATTGATGATGTGATATGTTGTGATTATGCAATGGATGATTTATGAAAATATGTGATTTATGAGATGATTAGACTAACAGATCTATATTATGATGATGAACATGCACGTGGGATGATATGTAGAATAGTAATGGTTTGTGGATGTAGGATGGATGCACTAGTGATGATGATTAATTATTCATGATGTGATGTTAGTGCGAAAAATAAGACATTAGATGATGACAAGAGGATCCAACAAGCCAACTTTATGAGAGATGACGATGAGAAATGATGATGATAGATGGATGATTTTCTTATCAAGGATTGGGATTTAAAAGGGTCACTTACCTTATGTTTGATAACATGCCTAAGCACGATGCATCAAGGTATAAAGGACCAGGATGGCATTGTACTTAGTGTGATGGACTTTGACTTGACAAATAGATAGGAGTATTCTTGTTCACTCTTGACATACAAAAACATTGCTAGGATGCACTTTAGAAGTTTCAAAAATCTCAGACCAAAACACGGAAAGATATAACCAGTCAATGCAATAGTCAACAAGCTATCCAAAAAATCCTCTATACATTTCTAAAAAAGAAAGTATTCACCAAGGTTATTTTACAAGAACATCTAGAAAGCATAGCAGACAAAAGGATAATGATTGTTGCCCCATTCCTATCTCTCTAAATCCTTCGTTCAGATATCATCGAGAGGTCCTTGGACTGAGCACAGTAAGATAAGTCAAAAGACAAATATAAAGCATACAAACAAGTTGATGTTCTTCAATACCGCTAACCAAAAGGGAATGTGTTTTTAAGGATAAGAACTGAAACTATTGCCAAAAGATAATGCCCATTGTAGGAAGGATACATCCTAGGACATGTTAGTGGATGGCGACGCATCATTTTATTTATCCAAAGTGCTCTTTCTAATAAAATATGCCTCTTGTAGGAAGGATACATCCTAGGACATGATCTTATCAAATGATTGATATGGGACTATTTCGATGATGGGCTATCGACACAAAGAATTGACCAACTTGATGTTTTTGAGTTTTACTTTTGAGCTGCTAGACTTGTTCCTAATTGTTTCACCAAAGGTTGAGGATGACAATTAGTTTATTATGGATGGTGTTATTGCAGGTGTGAGTGACATGAGACGGATGGAATTTTTTCAAATATTTGGATGTTTTTGACATTTTGCAATGTTTTGAGGCTATTTTTTGGTATTTGTCGAGATTTTCAAATGTTTTGATTTTTTTAATTTCTAATGTTTTAGGATTTTCTGAGATTTTGACCAAGAGACTAATGTAAAGACCTATCTTAGGGTCCTCAGGGGCTGATCGACAAATTAGCCTTTCCTACATTATACACATAGAGACCACGTAATTCTACTAACGACTTGACCAATTTACAAATAAAGATATACATGATGAAATGTCAGCTTATAATGACAAACTCCTAAAGAACTGACCTAAGTGTCTTGGGGGATGATCAAAGATCAACCTTGCCTATGTTCAAGCTCAGAGACGATGTAGTTTGATAAGACAACTTTTTTTTTTGGATTTTTTTGAATTTTTGACTTGTTTTGGGATTTTGATATATTTTGAATGTTTTTCGATTTTCTGATTTTTTGATGTTTTTGGATTTTTGATTTTTGATGTTTTTAGATTTTCCGATGTTTTGATGTTTTTATTTTTTTATTTTGTTTTTGGGATTTTTTGATGTTTTTGGATTTTTGGATTTTTTATTTTTTGTATTTTTTGATTTTTTTATTTTTGGATTTTTATTATTTGATGTATTTGGATTTTTTGATTTGAGGACTTTAAGATCATACACAAATCTAATATGATAAGAACATGCCCCAACATGATGCAATAGACTACTCTAATAAAAGGACAAACTGACCTTGAGGATGGGCCAAGTAGTACTAGAAGGGATCATGATACGAACACAGGACTAAGCTATGATGTGGATGTGAGTGGATAAGTGATGGATGGAGACCCAAATGTGATGGATGGTGGAAGTGTGATGGATGGATGATGCAGAACAAGCTATAAAAGATCATGTGGATGGAAAGTGCTTATTTATGCAAGGTGCTTGTTTGCTAGGTTTTCACCAAGGTACTTGCCCAAAGTGCCACCAAAGTGGTTTTCACTAGAGGACGATTTTTTTCTTTTTACTATTTTTGATCCTTTTTCTAATTTTTTAATATTTTCTAATGTTTTAATTTTTTTGTTGTCACCAAGAATCTTGTTTGCCATGTTTTTTCCAAAGTAACCATTTTTTAGGACATTTTCTGATTTTTTGAATTTTTTGGTTCTATAACTTGAAAGATTTAGGCATAGAACTTTTTGAGGTGAGAACTATTCATGGGCTCTTGCAGAGGTTCCCCTTCGGGTGTTGATAGTTGATATGCCCTTGACTTATAACTTGTTGTTATGACAAAAATTTCCAACCAATTGGGTTCAAACTTTCCTTTGCTACTTGGTTTTTGGACATTCTTCTAATTTTCTTTTAAGACCAATTCTCTGAATTGGAACATTCTTCTGATTTTCTTATTGTAGCTCCTTTAAGTCTATTCTGATAGACTTGCAAATGATTTAAAGCATCTATACATCACTCATCCAGTAGCTCTAGCTAATTTAGTCTTGATACTCAGTACTCTTCATCCGTGATGAGGTTTTGTAGTGATATCCTGAGGGATGGTAGCTTGATTTCAATGGGGAGTATGGCTTGTAATCCATAGACCAAGGAGAAGGGGGTGGTGCAGGTGGGTGTGTAGATGCTGGTTTGATAGGCCCAGAGGGTAGGATTAAGCTGTAGGTTCCAGTCACATCCTACATCATTGACTATTTTCTTAAGGATTTTTAGAATGGTCTTGTTTGTAGCTTCTGCTTGGCCATTGCCTTGAGGATAGCACAGGGTGGAGAAACGATGTTGGATTTTGAATTTTTTGCATAAGTCATGAACATCTTGATTTTTGAATGGTGTCCCATTATCTAAGATAATGGCTTGTGGGACACCATAGTGGAAAATAAAATAGTTTAGGATGAACTTTGAAATCTACTTTCTAGTAATGTACGTCATGGGTATGGCCTCCACCCACTTAGTAAAGTATTTTGTTGTGGTTATGATGAATTTGTGGCCATTAGATGAAGTGGGCATGATTTTTCAAATGAGATCAAGTCCCCACTATGAAAAGGGCCATGGTGTGATGATAGGATGAAGCTCTTGAGCTGGAGCATGGATGAGGTCCCCACACTGCTAACATTGTAGACACTTTCTAGCATATTCAATTAGAGTGGCCAATTCCTACTCAATGTTTAAGTAGTGTAGTAGGGTTCCTTCTATGGTCCTACGATATAGGGTATCTCCTAGGATGACAAATTTGGATGCATTTTTAACAAAGGTTCATTTTAGGTTTGATGGTAAGTCAACAGGTATGACTCCTATTAGAAGGTATGTGTAAATGTCATGGTACCAAGGATCACTAGGACCAATGATTTCAGACATGAATTCTAATTATGGTACCTTGAATGTAGGCACGAGAAGTTTCTCTATCAAGAATTCATATTTTGGAACATTGTTGGGGATGTCCAATAAGGACCCAATTGTTACCATGGCATCTGTTGCTCTATTGTTGGCTCTAGGTATCTACTCAAATGTAATTTCAATGAAGGATTCCTTTAGAGTCTCCACCAATTTCTTGTATGGAGTGAGCTTGTCATCCTTGGTCTGGTATTCATCATTCACCTAATTTATGATCAATTGGGAATCTCTGTATACCCTGAGAGCTATGGTATTCCACTGCATTGCTATTCTGAGACCTATGGTTAAGGCCTCATACTCTGCAATATTTAGTGTAGGGAAATTCCATTTTGTATGACCTTGTATGCAATCCCATTATGGGGTGATGAAGAAGACACCAGCTCCTAATCCATGCTATGTGTATGAGCCATTGAAGTATCATTTCCAGTGGTCAGCTATGTTGAGGTTGAAAATAGATTCATCTGGAAACTTTGAGACTAGAGGATTCTCAAAATAAATAGGTGGTTCTACTAGTTGGTCTGTGATGACTTGGACCTTGATTGCTTTCCTCTCCACATATTCAATGTTGTATTATGACAGTATCATCACCCATTTTTCCATTCTTCCTATGAGCATTTCCTTTGATAGTAAATATTTGAGGGGATCAATTTTGGCGATGAGCTTTATCTTGTGTGCCAACATGTAATGTCTAAATTTTTATGATGCAAAAACTACTACAAGGAATGCTTTCTTGATGAATGAATAGTTTAGCTCATGCCCAACCATTGTTCTGTTGATATAGTAGATAGCCCTTTTCTTTCCCTTCTCATCATGGTAAGCTAGAAGAGCTCCAAGGGCTGTTGTTGTTGTTGATACATATAATATCACTGGTTTCTTTGGGATGGGTGGCATTAATACTGGTGGTGTTAGTAGATATTATTTGATTTTGTTAAATTCCTCTTCACACTTGGCATCAAATTTGTACACTACTCCCTTGTGTAGTAGGTGTGAATATGGGTTTTGTTTATCCATCAATTGTGCTATGAATCTTCTAATGGATTGGAGCCTACCTTGGAGATCTTTTAATTGCTTTTACCTCTACTAGATCTACCTTGATACCCCTCATTGATACTATATATCCTAGAAATTTTCCCAATTGTACGTCGAATACACACTTCTTAGGGTTTAATCTGACCTTGTGCTCCTCCAACCAATCAAAGATAGCACTTAGGCTTGCTATGTGATCTCTTCTCTTTCTGGATTTAGCTAGGATGTCATTAACATAGTCTTCAACTATCTTATGGATCATGTTGTATAATATCAATTTCATGGACCTTTGGTATGTTGCTCCTGCATTCTTTAGGCCGAGTGGCATCATGTTCTAGCAATAAGTCCCCCATGGACAAGTGAAAGTTGTCTTATGTTGATCCTCTTTTGCTATCATGATCTAATTGTGTCCTAAGAATCCATCCATTAGTGACAACATCTCATGTCCCACTGTCATTTCTACTATCATATCGATGTTGGGAAGTGGGAAGTCATCTTTTGGACATGCCTTGTTCAAATCTCTTAAGCATGTACAAATTCTAATGGCTCTGTCAAGCTTTGAAATAGGTACCAAGTTTAATACCCATTCTGGATAATCTATTGGTCATATGAATCCTACATCAAGTAGCTTCTTTAGCTCCATTTTGACTAATAGGGAAATCTAAGGATGCATTTTTTGAAGCTTTTCTGTAATAGGCTTTACTTCTGGATACACTGCTAAATGGTGAACCATGGTCTTTGGATCAAGTCTTGGCATGTCAGCATAACTCCATGCAAAGTTTATCTTTCTTTCCCTTAAGAAGGTTGCTAGGAGCTCTTACTCTTCTGATAGTAGTGATTTTGCATAGAATGTGATATGTGGGGTCTCCTCTATTCCTAGGTTAACTGGATTGCATTTTTCTACCAAGATTGCTGACTTTTCCTGATGAATAGCTCTTAAAGGAAGATCGAATCCCCCATCTTCAAGCCCCTTATAGAGGTTTTCACCATTGGATGCATCCTTTCTTTTTACTTTTTTCTTGTCAAAGAGTGTCATAGTGTGGTTTTCACTCAAGGACTTGGATATTATTCTTAATTTCTCACTTTTGTGATTGAAGGATTCAATTTTTCCCCCATAATAGGCATGTGTGTCCAACTCTATTATGAACCCTGCATTGTGATCCTCATTCATGAGCCCAAAATATGCTCATGATTTGAGTATTATGTTGTATTTTTAATACCCTTACTCTTGTTGTTAATGGTTGTTTTAACTCTTTAAAGACCTTTTTATCAGGTGGTATCCTGTAGCCTAACATTTCTATATGTCTATATTAATTACCATGTTTGACTTCCCAAATGACTGATATAACACATGCAGTTTTTGAATAATGAAATAGATTTAATATGTGATTAATGAATGAATATCATGTAGTTGCCATGTGTGTTTTCTTTCACTTTTGTTGCCTTATGTTTTGTAGGTTTTTGAAGGAAGCATGAATGAGTCAAGTGTAGTTGATCTCAACCTTGCAGTAAAGTCCATTTTTTACATGACTTCAAGGAAGTTGTTACTCTCTGACCGAATTATTGGGAAGAAATCTAAATGTTAATTAATATGGGAAGAGTGGAATGCTAAATTCTCTCTGAATTGTGTTGAACAAATAAGCTCATTTATGAAGTTTTTTCCTCGGTTTCAAGATAAATTTATATCCACGTCTTTCTCTATTAGGGTTAGGTAGTTAGTTACTCTCCTGATTTAAATAAGTGTTCCTCCTGCACAGGTGAACAACATAGGAAGCATATTATGTAAGAGTTAGTATCATAATAAGAATCAGATTTTTGTTAGTATTCTGGAAGCAAAACAATCAATGTAAATGATTTCAAGTTATGAATAAAATTTGATGAAGTTCTAAGTTTAATCTTTGCATAAATTAGTTGATGCTTGCTAAGAGGGCCCACTTAGTAAGTATCTGTAGTTGAGTACAATTTTTTATCTTCTATTGATTATAGGTTAGATTTCATTCTTGAAAGTTTCAGCACAAACTCAGTCTTATATTGTTCCTACAGCATCAAGAAACCATCCCTATGTTTGTTCCTGTAGCATAAGGCATTTCATGGTTTGTTTCTTAGTAGTAGTTGTTATGATTTCTGGTTTGGTTAAGTTATGTTTGATTTAAGAAGACTTTTCATTACTTTCCTATAACATAGGTAGAATTCCTTCCAAGTATTTATTTCTAGTAAGTTTGATTGAAACTAGTTCTTAGTGCACATACAGTGTCACTCCATTTCAAGTATATGTTCCCTGGTTTGATAAGTAAATGAACGACCATGAAAAGATATTAGTCGCCTACTCGAATGTCCAATTTCTAGGTTATTATTTTCCATGATTTTCATATCCTTCTATGGACATGACCATTTTTGGCACCATTTCCAGGGATGGTGTCAAGCTAATAACCTCCTATAGTCATTATTAGCAATAGTTTAGTCTATTATTCAAGAATTTTCAAATTATTTCAAATTATCATCCATTTTGTTGCATGCATAGAAGAAGAGACACTCTGGGAAGATTTCTCCCTAACCTTCCATTCACTGATAACAATCCTAAACTAGCTTATAATTTATTTGAGGAAGGAGGAGATCAAGATATTAATCCATTTGCTGAAAACCTATTTGTTGAACTACCATTTGATCTAGCTGATGAAGAACTTGAAGAAAATCCATTTGCTTTGATACTCCATCAAGTAACTATGGCACGTAATCCACCTAATCGACCTCCTACTTTTTAATTCCTCATCATTTCCCAGCAAGATAATGATAACCTTAAAAATATTCCTTCCTCATTACTTCCCAAGTTCTATGGACTAGTTACAAAGGACCCATAAACCTTCTTGTTCGAGTTTGAAATCCTTTTTTGTAGCTATCATTACACTTCAGATGCTCATAGGTTGAAGTTGTTTCCTACTACCTTGAAAGAGGGAGCTCTTAGATGGTTCATGAGTTTTGGAAGAGGTGTTGTTGATAGTTAGGCAACCACAAAATTTATTGAGAAACACAAGGAATATTGTAAGAGTGGGAGTAAGGGTGAAGATATATTCAGAATTCAAGAAAAGGAGGATGAAAGCCTAGAAGACTATATCTCAAGATTCTTGTTTTCACTGAAAAAGAATTCAGGCCATACTCTCAATGAAGAATCTTAGAAACTACTCTTTCTAAGAGGAATCAGTGATACCTGCATAGATGCCCTGAATCTAATGGGGGGAGGTGATATAACCCAGGTGCCTTGGGATGATATAAATAAAATATGTCTCAACTACTCTCGAGAAAATGTTAAGAAGGGTAGAGGTCATCAAGCCACAGTGGGAAAGTCTTCTACTAGTGGAGTTTCATGGATGGAGATCACAAATTTGTTGTTTGATTTTAAGCAAGATATCATAAATAACATGGCTACACAGTTGGATACCATGCAAGCTCACAAGAAATATGAGGAAGCTAAAGCAATCTTGGCTGAGTTCTTTCCACATTACAGAAAGAAGAAAGGTGACTGTAGATGCAAGATGGTGGCTAACATGGAGGCTAAGCAATTACCTACTAATTTTAAGATGGTGGAAGGAGAGGATGACCAAGTATTCTTCATTGCACAAAGGCGACCATGGGCTCAAAGACAAGGTATGCCTGAAGACCCTTTGAATTTTGATAATCCTTACTCTACTTACAATAACCAATGGCAATCTACATATGGCCCATCACCACCTTGGAATATTCCTCAACCATACTAGCCTAACTATCAAAGTCCTCAATGGAAATTTCCTCAAGGAGGTTGGCAGTAGCTAGAAGGACAATGGACTCCACCTGAAGGTAATTGGTAGTCGAATCCTCAATAGAGAGGTCCTCAACAATGGCAGAACCAATCCCCTAGAGCCTTGCAGCCTTAGCAGTCACAACCTTCAGGCCTTATGCCACCTCCTACAACACCTGCAGTAAATACTGGCCCTCCAAAAAAAACCCCTATGCCTACTCAACCATTGCCAAATCCTAATAATAATAAGCAGAAGCAACAGCCTATCTATTGTGTAGAAGCCAATCAATAGCCAGCTTATACCCTGAATATTCATGATATCCATCTCAGGTTTGGAATCACTCTTCCTGCTCCACAACCACCTATAATTATAGAGATTCTAGACTTTTCCTTTGAACAACATACCAATCATGTAGAAAATATACCTGTATCAGATACTACCTCTAAGGAACCTACCCTACAGCATCAGGCTAAAACACCCTTTCCCCAGAGATTGCAACTCACTACATCCAAGTATATGGAAGAGCCTACCTTTGATATTCTGGATCAGCTAAATAATGTAAACATTCAAATTCCTCTCTTAAAATCCATTAAAGATATCCGAATATATGGAAGAGCTATTAAGGAGGCCTATTTGAAGAAGACATGAAGGAAGAAAAAGGATCCTCAAACTATCCATGTTCTAGGACAATTAGTAGATATTATGTTAGGGAAGATAGTTATTCCAAAATATACTAACCCTAGGAGTCATGTGGTACAAATCACTATTAATGGCCAGATAGTAAAGAATGTGTTGATTGAACTTGGTGTAGCTATCAATGTAATGACTAAGCATACTATGGAATCTTTGAATATCCTAGCCATTCAGTCTACACCTACCATCTTGTGGCTTGCTGATAGTTCTCTTGTAACACTTGATGGAGTGGTAGAAGATGTCGTTGTCATCCTAGGGTCTTGGGAGTACCCAACAAACTTTACCATATTTTCCACTAAGGCAACCCTAGGAGGATATCCTATCATCCTAGGTAGACCCTGGTTAGCCACAATTGATGCCCTTATAGGATGTCATTCAAGAGACATGACAATTTCTGATGGTTAGTCAGGAAAGAAGTTGGCTTTATATCCACCTGCCCAGCCTCAGCCAAATGTGTCTCAACCCATCTAGCCAAATTTAGGAGAGGAAACTAAAGAAGTCAATTCCTTGGCCCAATTAATGATGCTACAACCTAATCCATTTTCTTAGCTTCAGAGTGAGGATGGCCTTATTTTACAACTTTTGCAGTCCAACCCTGATTTGAGTAGTTCATTTGTTTCAAATAGCTATCCTCAGTAGTGTTTCATATAGCAACTGAATCCTGCAAGTCCAACACCTAAACTTCCTACAATTTATCATAATTTGCTTCCACATGACATACAAACACCACCTATACCAACAACCTCCCTGAATGATCTTACCAAGCAAGTGGAAATGTCTACAGGCCATTGTCTAAACATAAAAAATAAGTTGTCTTCATCTCAACAAACTGCCCTAGTCACAATGATGCAAGTTCAACACAAAGCTTTTGCATGGGACTATGGGGATATGAAGGGACTAGATCCTCAACTCTGTACTCATAGAATCTACATTAAGGAAGACTGTTCACCTGTTAGGCAGCCTCAAAGAAGGATAAACCCAACACTTAGGGAAATAGTTAAAATAGAGCTCCAAAAAATACTTGATGTTGGTTTCATCTACCCCATTTTAGATAGTCAATGGGTATCCCCATTGGTCATTGTCCCTAAAAAAGGTGGGAAATGGAGAGCTTGTGTAGACTACAGAGAGCTGAATACAACAACTAAAAATGATCATTCTCCATTATCATTTGTTGACTAAGTTCTGGACACATTGTCTAGTAAAAAATATTTCTCCTTTTTGGATGGATACATTGGGTATAATCAAATTAGAATTACCCTTGAGGATCAAGACAAAAAAAAAATTACTAGTCCATGGGGAACTTTTGCCTACTCTATCTTACCATTTGGCCTATGTAATGCACCTACAAAATTTCAAAGGACGATGATTAGTATTTTTGCTGACATATCTCATGATTGTATGGATATCTACATGGATCACTTCACCACTTATGGAGCTTTTATGAAGAAGCATTAGAAAATCTGGAGAAAGTGTTGAAAATATGTAAGGAGCAAAATTTGTCTTTGAATAGTGAGAAATGCTTTATGATAATGCAAGAGGGAATTTTTTTAGGTCATCATATCTCTCAGGCAGGAATTCAAGTAAATCTTGCAAAAGTAGAAGTCATTCTAAATTTGCAAACACCTATAAAGTAAAAGGATGTTAGAAGCTTCCTAGGACATGTTGGATGTTACAGAAGATTTATCAAAGATTTCAAAAAAATAGCTAGCCCATTATATGCCTTATTGACTAAGGATTCTAAATTTAATTGGACTGAGGCCTATGACAAATCTTTCCTGCAGCTTAAGAACTTACTAGCTCAAGCACCTATTCTTCAAGGACCGAAGTGGAGTTTTCCCTTTCATATACACACAAATGCTTTTGACTATGCTATAGGGGAAGTTTTAGGACAAGAAAGAGAATACCATTAAGCATGCCATATATTTCATTAGCAAAAACCTACAAGGCCCTGAATTAAACTATACAGTCACAGAGAAAGAATTGCTAGCAGTTGTGTATGCCTTGAACAAGTTTCGACATTATGTTATTGGTTACCAAATATTTGTCCATACAAATCATGCAACAATAAGATACCTCATGAATAAGCCTGCCATATCTGGCAGATTAGCAAGATGGTTCCTATTGTGTAGGAATTTGATATCATAGTTATTGATAAACCAGGACGGGCTAATGTGGTGGCTGATTTCTTGTCACGACTTCAAACAACTACACCTACCACCCCAGAGGTAATTGATGGTAGATTTCCTGATGAACATCTATTTTTCATTACTGCTCAAAACCCATGGTATACAGATATTGCAAATTACTTAGTAGCCAACAAGATTCCAGCCCACTTCTCACCAAATGAAAGGCAATTGTTGCTAGAGAAAAACTTTAACTTTTCATGGATTGAGATTGTTTATTCTACACAAGACCTTGACCAAGTCATGAGAAGATGTGTTAGGGAAGATGAAACCTATGACATATTGCATGCCTATCATGATGAGCCATGTGGTGGGCACTTTGTAGCTAAGAGAACATCTATGAAGGTGCTTGCTACTAGATACTATTGGCCCACACTACACAAAGATGTTGTAGTCTACACCAAGAAATGTGACAAATGTCAACACATGGGAAGACCAACAAGGTCTGATGAAATGCCCTTCTATCCTCAAGTGGTAATCAGTCCCTTTGATAAGTGGTGCATGGATTTTGTTGGGCCTATTGATCCTCCATCCAATGGGAAATCATATATTTTGGTTTGTACTAATTATGTAACCAAATGGGTCGAAGTGAAAGCAATGACACATGCCCGTGACAATAAGGTTGTTGAATTCCTGTATGAGAATATCTTAACTCAATTTGGAGTCCCAAGGGAACTTGTCACTGATCAAGGAGCTCAGTTTACATCTAATTTAATCACTAAACTGATGAATGATTACAAGATCAGGCACAAAAAATCTAGCCCCCATCACCCTCAGGCCAATGGTTAGAGAAAGGTTACCAATAGAGAGATTGAGGTGATCCTTACCAAGAAAATCCAATTACACAAGAAAGACTAGAGCAGTTGACTTCCTGAAGTCGTCTGGGCCTATAGGACAACATGGAAAACAACTGTAGGGTTTACTCCTTTTGAACTACTCTATGGAAAAACTGCCATGTTACCAATAGAGTTTGAGCATAAGACCTTAAGGAATTCTCTAGAGCTTAACATTGATATTTTAGAAGCCCAAAAGGAATGCCTCCTATAGTTGAATGCATTAGATGAACTCAAAAAAGTGGCCATGTAGCATACCGAAACTATACAACAGCAACGAAAAAATGGCATGACCACCATATCCGAACTAAGCAATTCTCTGCTGGTGATCGGGTGCTGCTTATGACTCTAGGTATAAAGAAAATCAGGGTAAACTCACCACCCAATGGCTTGGTCCTTATGAAATAGAAATTGTATTTGATAATGGTTCAGTTCAATTAGTCACAATAGATCCTGTTCGATTCAAGCTACTGGTTAATGGACACCGTCTTCAATTGTATCATAAGCTAGCCTTGAAAGAATAATTTATGCAGCAATTTGTTTAGGATCCTACCACTGATCTTCCTGCAACAAAAGGCTCTGGCCTTTCTCCTATAGCTTCACCTTAATTTTATAATACATGCTCATACTAAAGGTTTCCTTTTTAAGGGATCCCTTTTTCTTCGTTGTCCTTCATCGCCACCATTCATTTCCTTTTCTTCCATCTCATCCATCCATTTCATCCATCCGCATCACCCATCAATGTCATCCATCTGCACCACCCTTATTTATGATTTCATTTCCAACTGTCATTTCATGCTAAAGTTGTCATCCTTCTCAGCACGTACGGGCATTTATTGAAAGGTACGCAATATATTTTGTTGTCGCATCATTTATTTATTTCATTTTATTCATTCACTACTATGTCTATATCAATCATTATTACTATATCTTTGCCTATCCTTTAGTACATGTGAGGAAACACATCACACTTTAAGTAGGGGGTGGGATAATCCATTTTAAACTTTTTCTTACGTCACTGTCACAATTGTTTGGATATTTTTATTTTCTTGTACTTCCCAAATATGACTGCATGTTTCCATCTTAAATAAAAATTAAATTGTCTTATTTGAGTAGTTGTAACAATCATTGCATGAAATTATCTTTTGAGTTCATTCTTGGAAAATAAGAGAAAAGTGACGACAAGACAGAAGAAGCAGAGCAGAAAAAAGTAAAAAGTTTTTTTGTATTTTTATAAAAGTGTTTGAGTTTCAGCTGAGACAATTTTCAAATATGGGTGGTCAACTAGTAAGACATGAGCCTGTAGCTCATGAGTTATTGACACAAAATCCTCAAACAATTCAAGCATTCAGCCTTTGTGGTTGGTTGAATTACTTTTTGAGGTTAGATTCTTTCAATGAGGAAGTTGCAGGTGAATTTTTAAGAACTCTTTCTAAAGGAGAGACTACTGGGCTTAAACAGAAGAACGAATTGCAGAGGTAACTAGGCTTCCAATCATTGGAGAAATTTTTTCTTCAAATGATGTTTTTGCTAGCCTGCAAAATTTACAGTACCAACTGATGGACCCTTAGAGGTCTCTAAGCAAGGATGCAAATGAGTGTTGTTGCCTCCTCCATACCCAGAATATGTTGCTTTTATAATCAAATACTTAACATGTGAAGGACATTTTTCTTATCTACATTCCTACCATTTTAAATTGTTGAGTCATATGAGGCATGGGTTAGCTGTTAATGTCCCAAAATTTGTGTTAAATCTTTTGAAACAATGCGCCCATGAAACCTAGAAGGGGAGGGATAAATTTGTTTCCCATCATGCCCTTATTAAACTCTTGATTGAATGTTCTCTGAGGGATGTGTCACCTCTTTCCTAGCAAGAATTTGTTTCCCAAAAGAGTCTACAACTTCTAGAACCCCCTAGGGAACTCCCTACACAGCCTAAGAAAAAGAAAAAGAGAAGAGCATCTACAAGTAGGGAAGTAGAGCAAGAATCATCTGCTCCTGCAACACTTAGTCTTGCAGCCTCCGCACTAAAGCCCTCTACCTGAGTACAAACCAGGTCTACCAGTAGAAGATAAAAAGGAAAAATTAAGGTAGGAGAGTCATCTAGGGTAGAACAAACCCCATAATTTGACCCTCATCCTCAGAAGAGGCAATGTTCTACTCCTGCAACATCCTCTCCTACAACAGTTTATCCTACAACAACACCTATTGCCACCACAAGTTCACCATTATCTTCTTTTGTTAAGTCTAAGTCCTCTAGGAAACTCAGAAAGAAGAAAGCTACGAGAGCTCCTTCTGTAGCTGCATCATTCCCAAAAAGAGTTTCAACAAGGAAAAAATGTAAAGCCACCCCTACCTCAGCTCAACCTTAAATTATAATAATTTATGAGGAGTCTGAAGAATTTGAACATAATGTTTCTCAAGATGTATCCGAGAATGCTGCATAAAGTCCATTTGTTATTCCTGGGGAAGAACAAATTGAGACAATGGAAGTTGAGCATAATGAAAGGGGGATGCCCAATCTTGATGACTTGGCTGACGTGGCTATGCAAATTTCAGAGGAAGCACAATGTCCTCCAACACAACAATAGGAATTTATCCTGCAAGAAGAAGAAGAACAACCTATACAATTTGAGGTATCCAATGAAACCTCATTACCTTTTGCAACTTCTCAAGAAATGATAGTTTATAAAAAGACATTTTTGATTGAATTTTTGGAACACCTTAGAACTACATGGAGGCCGGTCATATTTCAAACCTTGAGTTTTCACCACTTAGCCAAAACTGAAGTACAAGAAAGCCTTTAGGAGGTAGAGAATAAGCAATTAAAAATAAAAATTGAAAGGCAGGAACAAGAAATTCAAGAATTGAAGGAGAAAATGAATGAAATGATGAAGGTAACTGGTCAAATCATGGAATGTAGACCACCACCTAGGGTTTATGTCTTATGCCTTAAGGAACAATTCCTTTGGTTTCAGTTAATGAGAATTCTAAGGAACTTAGATCTTGTTATTCATACAACTAAAGAATTCTATGATGCATACCAAGTAGCCCCTAGTTGGCTGAAGAATTCTTTGTGTGAATTTTATTTGCATGGTTTTATAATTCCCTCTCAAATAGAGTGGAATCCACTTCTTTATATTGGTGATATTCATTTAAAATCACTCATGTGTTGGGCAGCAAATGAAAATAATTATGGTAGACAATTGGAGGCCTATGAAGAAGCTGAAAGGGATGAGCCCATCCCATTGTGATCTGAGAATTTAGATCCCTACACAATGTTGAAAACTTGGCTTATCGTTGCATATGGAATCAATAATCAAGTAGTCATAATGAAAATATTTGATCTCAAGAAATAGGTATATGATGAATTTAAAGGCTAGCCATATCTATTTTGGAAGCTATCATCTTCCAGAATTGAGAAAAGATGGGAAAAATTAACTTTTGGTTTAAGAAGGTCTGAGCCTCATAGCCCCCTAAATCTCAAGGCAACCCTCAGAAGAATAGAGATGTACATACAGCTCAGTCTTTAGAAGAGGTTTGATTTATGGTTGCCTTTGACATTTCGATCTCCTGTGCTAATGTGGCCACTTTACCCCTATCGATCTACATATATTTATGAGGATACAGAAGCCCGTAGATATGAAAGATTGCAGAATTTCAGAGGTTTCTATTACAAGTTCATAAATTCATTTCATGGTCATGCCACACCTACTGAGACAACCGAGAAGTTTAATGCTAGAGGACCAACATTAGGCTAAGTAGGGGGCAAATAATGAGCCCAAAATATGCTCATGATTTGAGTATTATGTTGTATTTTTAATACCCTTACTCTTGTTGTTAATGGTTGTTTTAACTCTTTAAAGACCTTTTTTATCGGGTGGTATCTTGTAGCAATACATTCCTATATTCCTACAACCTAACATTTCTATATGTTTGTATTAATTACCCTGTTTGACTTCCCAAATGACTGGTATAACACATGTAGTTTTTGAATAATGAAATATATTTAATATGTGATTAATGAATGAATATCATGTAGTTTCCATGTGTGTTTTCTTTTTCTTTTGTTGCCTTGTGTTTCATAGGTTTTTGAAGGAAGCATGAACGAGTCAAGTGTAGCTGATCTCAACCTTGCAGTAAAGTCCATTTTCTGTAGGAGTTCAAGGAAGTTAATTCGACAAAGACTCTCTGACTAAATTATTGGGAAGAAATCTAAATGTTAATTAATTTGGGAAGAGTGGAATGCTAAATTCTCTCTGAATTGTGTTGAACAGATAAGCTCATTTATGAAGTCTGTTCCTCAGTTTTAGGATACATTTATATCCACGTCTTTCTCTATTAGGGTTAGGTAGTTAGTTACTTTCCTGATTTAAATAAGTGTTCCTCCTATGCGGGTGAAGAACATAGGAAGAAAATTTTGTAAGAGTTGGTATCAGAATAAGAATCAGAGTTTTGTTAGTTTTTTGGAAATAGAACAATCAATTTAGATTACTTCAAGTTATGAATAAAAGTTGATGAAGTTCTGAGTTTAATCTTTGTGTAAATTGGTTGATGCTTGCTAAGGGGGCCCACTTAGTAAGTATCTATAGTTGAGTAGTTGCTTATCTTTTGTTGATTATAGGTTAGATTAGATTCTTGAAAGTTTCAACACAAACTTAGTCTTATATTGTTCCTACAGCATCAGGAATCCATCATGGTGTTTGTTCCTATAGCATAAGGCCAGTTCATGGTTTGTTTCATAGTAGTAGTTGTTATGATTTCTACTTTGGTTAAGTTATGTTTGAGTTAAGAAGACTTTTCATTACTTTCCTATGGCATAGGTAGAATTCCTTCCAAGTATTTATTTCTATTAAGTTGTGACTAAAACTGGTTCTTAGTACACATACAGTGCCGCTCCATTTCAAGTATATGCTTCCTGGTTTGATAAGTAAATGAACGACCATGAAAAGATAGTTGCCTACTAGAATGTCCAATTCCTAGGTTAGGATTTGCCATGATTTTCATATCCTTTTGTCAATGTGACCACTCCTCTAGAATGTTATCCTACAATCCCATGAATTCTAAGAGTACCTCATTGTTTTTGAATGTATCAAGAACCGGTGGTCCTCATTGGTTATAGTCAATGAGTTGGGGATATACTAGGAGGATCTCATGATTTTGATGGTGATCTGGTTCAGAATATAGGGTGCTAATCATGCAAGGAGTGGTATCCTCCAATAGCCTAAGTAAATTTGGTGTGGGATCCTCATCATCGTTACTACTACAAACATTGGTTATATCAAATGTCAAGTCATCTACGACTCTCCCTATAGACACTGGTAATCGTAGTTCTACTACAGTCGACTGAGGAGGATTATTAACCATTCTAATTGGAGGACTTTGGGCCCATATCGTTATGCTCTAATGGGTACATCCAAGGCCAATATTTTTTATCGGTTGTGTCTCTAGCATGATAGGTATTATGAGCCCATTGTCATTTTATCCCAATCTTTGATTTCTATCATAGCCCATTGCGAGCATCATTATAGACCCTTGCTTCTTTCATCCATTGGTAAATTAGTTATTGATCTTTCATCTTGATGTAGCATATGTGATAGATCTTCCTTAATAACCTCCTAGCCAAGGTCTCCCCAGCTTGTGAATTTAGGATAGTCTTTAGGAGATGTTTGTGATGTGGAAGCTTGGTTTTCTTATGGATGACTTCGTGATCTAGGAGATTGTGGTAACTCTCCTACCAAAAAAGCATTGTTAGGGAGATTGTAGCTTACACAAATTTCATCCTAGATGATGAGCTTAATGTGAGAAATGGTGGGAATGACAGGAGTGGTGGGTGTCTTTGTCACAGAAGTGGATGCAAGGGTGGCAGGATCGATGTATCATGTGGATGGGCCCTCATCATTTTTTGGTACTTAGGGGATTTTGTAATACTTTGCTTCGAGGATTTTGCAGTAGGAGAAGGGTTCGAGATCTCTGTGGATGGTAGCTTCTTGTCCCTCATGTGTGAATTTCACACATTAATGGAAGGTTGACACTACTTCCTTCATAGTATGAATCCGTGGATGTCCTAGAAGGATGTTATATGGTAAGTCAAGGTATAGGACCTAACAAGTGGTTTCTATGAGAGCCGACCCTACTTGAATAGGGAGCTTGATCATGCCTTGGGACACTCTTTCTTGATCATCATATGCTCTTATTGTGATACCCTTTCCTTTGTCAATAAAATCCTCTAGGATTTTCAATTGTTTGATGAGGTTGAGAGAACATATATTCAAACCTGCACCTCTGTCCACCAACACCCTTTTGACTTTTCTCTTATGTACTATGAATTCTAAGTGAAGTGCTTGGTTGTGAGATGGTTGAGTGGGGAAATCCTAGTTAGAGAATTTCAGGAGGTTAGGCCTAATGATGTTTTTGACCATAGCTTGGAATTGCTCCACATCAAGATCTATGGGGATAGTGGATGAGGCCAATGCTTCTTCAAGGATTTTCCTATGGGAATATGAGATTTTTAGCAACTCCATGATGGATATTTGTGTTGGCATTCTCTTGAGTTGATCTAGGACATTGTATCCATTAGGAACTAATCTAGATTTAGGAACTTTGTCTGGCTGGGATGATCCTACAATGGCGACTTTTCCACCTCTTGTGGTGACTCCACAATCGGCATGGGCACCTTTGATGGTGATGACTGTGTAGTATTTATCTAGGGAGGCAACAAAATTTTTGTACACATGGTTTACGTTTACATGGTTACCTTTCCCTTTATCATTTTTATTCCCTTTGTTACTATGATTCAGCATCGAATTTGTATATATCTTAAGATCCTAATTTCTTGTTGGTTGTTCCACATTTATAATTTTTTTATCAATGAGATTTTGAATGATGTTTTTCAATCTCATGCAATTGTTTTTGGTATGGCCTTTGATTTTATGGAATTCACAAAGTTGATTCTCATTATACCAAGGAGGCTTCACATCCGGTTCTTGGTAATTCTCAAAGGTAGGTGCCTAGATGAGTTTTTCATCTATCAACTTTTTCATGATGACTTCTAATGGTTCCCCCAAAGCAATTTACTTTTTCTTGGGATAATTCTTGTTCCATTGAGGTGGCTCGATTTGATCATTGAGATTATTGATTGTTGGATTGTTGTTTGGTTGGTGTGTTATGTGATGATTATTTCAGTGTTGTGTTTGGATTTGTGGTGCGGATGTATTTTGGCGAGGGGAACTAATGAACACCTTGGCATCGATGACACCATCATTAGTAAAAAAAATATTCCTTGCCCATGTGTGTGGTTTATCATTGTAGTTGGAAGATGGGTAGTTATTTTGTTGTTTAGGGTATGAGGTTAATCCCACTAGTTGAGTCATGAGGGCTCATTCAATGCTAAGCACCTTGGGGATCAATTGAACATATATGGTGATGCCTTGAACCTTTAGATGAAATTCCAAGAGGCCATCAAGGTTGACGATGATGGTGCCAAATTTTTGTTCTTCTGGCATGGTCCACTTGATTTGATTGGCCTTGGATCACCATCATTGTAGGAATGAAGTGAATGTTCACCCTTTCCTTGTTTCAGAGCTGAGAGTTCTTCTAGACTAACATCCATTGCAATGTTGCATGCATAGTTTTTTATGAATGTGTCTATAATTTGTTGAAATGTTCTAATGCCTGAAGGTAAGCGAGAAAACCATTCCATAGTGTGACCTCCCAAACTCCTAGGAAATAGTCACATCAGATAAATGTCGTCATATGCAACTTCCATGCAATGAACCTAGAATTCCATTATGTGATCTTCAGGGTTTCCCATCCCTCGATATTTGTTAAATTTTTGGATCTCAAATCCCTTGGCGAATATTTTTATCACTAGGCTCTTGTCGAATGGATATAGAAACAAGTTTCTTGGTGTCTTTGTTGTTCTACCTAATTGAAGATTGAGCACTTGCTATGAGAGAAACCTGATTTGTTCTGTTACATCAATTTATAGATTAGGGGGTGGGATGAAAGTGTTTTGGGGTGTTTCAATCATGGGTTGGATGGGTGGGTTGGTCGGTGTGTTGTTCAATGGTATCTATATGTTTTGTTGAGTGAGGTAGGCTTCCACCTACTTTTGTATGAACAACGTTTGTTGTTGATCTTGTTGTTGTTGTGCCAATATAAGAGCACCTAAAATTGGCAAACACTAAAACCTCAAGCATGGGTTAGTAGCTTACAAATTCATCAAAATACTCCTATGAAATAACATGTGAATGCATCAAAATGCAACAAATAGCAAAAAGGATTAAAAGACATCTAAGAGCATAACATGTACCTATTCCATAGTGGATTGGTGTCAAATGTGCCAATGACCCTTTCCAAATCCTTGCTAAAATTTGAAATGATGAAATGCAATGGTGAAGAGAAAAATTAGTTCTCAATTCAAGAGAGTAACTTTGTATAAGAATTGTAGATCCTTTTGTTTTTGATAAAAGGGGATAAACAGGTTTTATAGGGACCCAAAACCACAGAGTAACATTACAAGCTAAGACCAAAATAGAGGTTCGAAAGACAAAAAGGTTGCCAAAAATATAAAAACCAGTTAAAAGAGACAGCCACAAAAAGCCGGCAAAAAGGCATTAAACGACCAATAAACAGACAAAGCTAGGCCTAGCCATAGCTAATCCATAGACTTCAGAAGCTTGTCAACAACCTCTTCCTGGTCCACCATATCCCGGACCCCCTCCATGAAGATCTGAGTCATATTTGGGGTGGTCAGGGCTTTTCTTTTCGTACTTGATCTAGTTTGCTTAGAGATCTGTGCTTCCTCATCCTAGTCTTTCTCCTTATGCCATAAGTGATTGAGAAGCATGAAGTGATATCCATAAACCCTAGTGAAGCGGCCATCGAGAGTGATGTACTCCATGATAACCCTTAGCACTTTTCTCCATAAAGCTTTTATAGTGTCCGCTTCATAATAATTGTTCATCATCTTGAAAGGTTTTTGCTTCTGCGTTTCAGACTTAGGGAACCTCATCATAGCTTCGTCAGAGAATTTCCTATCTCTAAAAAATTTATGCTCTTTTATCGGAATGCCAGTCACCTCCGCTATCAAAGCTTCATCAATCTGAACTTTCCTCCCAAAGAGGAGAACCTCCTCATTATTCCAAATTTTCTCAAAGAAATCAATAATCTCCTCCTTAGGGCCATGGAGTTTCTCGATGAATAGAAGTAAGCCAAACCTTCTTATTTTACTCCACGCTTTAGTGTTCTTGGTGTGTGACTCGAAAATGGTAGGTTCAACCCTCTTCTGTTCCCTGCCCATTTTTGAGATCTTAGTTCAAATACTATTGCAGATAAAGAACATGTTCCAGATAGTTCCTTTGCTTCGTAGGACCCACAAAGCGTTCCAAAGTAAATAATTTATCTGCCGGATCCTCTCAACCCCATTATGTCTTCTAATTTTGTTATTCATGACTCGTACCTTCCTCATTATTACAAGAAGCTTCCACTTTTCCATTCACCACATCAAGCACTAATAAAGCTTGAACATAGGAGTGGAGGTCAATCTTTTTGTTCCACGTGAGGATTTTGTTGAATAAGCCCTTTATTTATAGATTTTCAAATTGGAAGAGAGCTCAAAATATAGCAATGTGGGATCAAAATTGGACCAATGAGATGAGGCCACTTGTCAACTTGTCATAGGTTGAGGAATGTGCAAGTTTTAGCCAATGTGCCCAAGAGGGGGAAATTCAAATATGAATTTGTGAAATAAATGTTGAGTGGGAGACATGAAATAGAGAAGTTATTACCATGTTGGAAGGGACAAGTCAACTTGTCTTCATTTTTAAACTTGAGGGAATATTCCAAAAAGGTGCTTTGTTGAGGGAAAATGATGAATTTATAAATGAGTTAAAATAATTTATTTGTGCAAGTGGGAAAAGCTAGAGGAGGTGATGGGTGGTTAGGTTAGGTTAATTAGGATTAGATTAGCTTAGGTGATGATTAGGTGATTTTGACCCCTTTGACTTGAATATTTGGATTTATTTAAATGAAGAGGGAGAAATATGACTTGGATTTTAATTAAATAAAGTCTTGGTTTATTTAATTAAATGGATGATGAAAGATAAAGGTTGATTAATTTAAGGAATATGACTCTAGGGAATTATTTATAAAATATGAAATGTTAGTATTTGATTGACTTATTTAAATGAGGTAATGATGAAGTGGAAATGTTAGATTTGATTAAATGAAGGTTATTTGATTAAATTATTGGATTGAAATTTATGGATATTTTTTTGTGTCTACAGTAACATATTAAGTGCATGAAACCAATATATTAAGTGCATGAAATAAATTCCAACAAAGTACATGAGAAACAAAAATATAGTTGATGAAATAAACAAATATAACACATAAAGTTACATGTTTCTAGGTCATGTATTGTCTCTATAATCAAGAGACCTCTTCACACCATGTAGATTATGTGGATGACCTAAAATACTCTATATAAGAGAAAGATGAAATCAGATGTAAAACAATAAAAAATGATTTAATGACAATTTAATTTATAATTTATCATATTTTAATTGTACCATATTCCAAGGTTGTGCACTAGGCTCTTCTCTAGGACCTGTATGTACATGCTCAACTACAAGATGTGTCTCATGCTATAAAATAAAAAGAATATGTAAAAATATCATATTATGTATATATTCAATTTAAAATTTATAATTGAAAGAGAGAAGTTATTGCAATGTTGGAAGGGACAAGTCAACTTGTCTTCATTTTCAAACTTGAGGGAATATTCCAAAATGGTACTTTGTTGAGGGAAAATGAGGATTTTATAAATGAATTAAAATGATTTGTTGGTGTAAGTGGGAAAAGCTAGAGGATGTGATGGGTGGTTAGGTTAGGCTAATTAGGATTAGATTAGCTTAAATGATGTTTAGATGATTTTGACCCATTTGACTTGAATATTTGAATTTATTTAAATTAGAAAGGGATGGAATATGTATTTGGAGACTTAATTAAATAAAGTCTTGGTTTATTTAATTAAATGGATGATGAAAGATAAAGGTTGACTAATTTAAGGAATACGAATCTAGGGAATTATTTATAAAAGATGAAATGTTAGTATTTGATTGATTTATTTAAATGAGGTAATGATGAAGTGGAAATGTTATATTTGATTAAATTAATGGGTTGAAATTTATCCATATTTTGCATGTCTACAATAATTGACTTTAAATATAATAAAATAAATAAATTACCAATTGATCTGGAACCTGCTTTACATGTCCTCCTGGTGGTGTAACTATGTTTTGGTCAGGGTTGAAAGTTGCACTTAAAAATTCCTATGAGATCAAAATTAAAGCATGTAAAATTGAATTAGGTTAATATATATATATATATATATATATATATTCAAGTTTGCACATTTTGTGTAGAAAGTTTTGTAAACAACCTAGAAATCAGTGCCCTCATGAGTAACTACAACATCAAATGTTTTCCCAATGCCCATTCTTTTTTTCGTATCAACTAGACATACATGTACATAGACATTTAACACTTATAATATTTACAAGTGTACATGCATGCATTTCATATATCTAGTGAATTCAAAATTCATAAAATTGTAACTATACTAATGTAAAAAAAAAATTAAAATACAATATGAATGTACCTGCCCTTGATCTATGACACCCGATAGTGGAGGAGTGCTTGACAATCCCTTAGGAGGAATCAATGTGGATGCCGATTGACTTGCATAAACCAACATAAATATTTCAAACATATATGTGATTCAATTATAAATTTAAAACACAAGTTAAATAATTTATGATTTCATATATAATTTTAAAAATTGAAATCAAAATACCCCATAAGGGTTCCCAAGTACGACTGATGTCAATGTATGTAATCATGGAATAGATTATTTCCCTTGCATCATTAGTGTCATCTGTACACCAAACAATTTGGTTGTTAAAATGTATTGAAAACTTTTCTTTGATATATACAACCATCAAAATTCTTATAAAATGAACATACACCTAGATGCATATTATGCATATTTCGCAATCTCCTTAGGGTGATTGTCTACTATGAGGAACTCTACAAATGAATCGATGCGACTAGATGAACCACCAAAATCTCCTTGTCCACCTAAAGTAGGTGTGGCTTAATCAGGTCCATAACATACTTGATGAAAACTAATACATCTATGGGGGATGAGCCTTGACACTCCTGGAGCGATACTCAAACCAACTCCATAAAAAACTCCTCCATCATCATTATCTCTATGATCCCCACTTGCTTTGATAGAAGCATGTTGATCAAGGTCTTCTGTGAGTGTATTAAGGGAACCTAATGTTGAGACCAGAGCTTGATGATGTATAGGTACAGGAATGAGAGGACCAGGAGAAACAACAAGGGGTTGTGCATACACAGGGCATCAAGGGTCAACCATTGCCCCTAATCTCTATTGTGGCATGCTGGCACCAACACCTTGAAATGATCTAAAATCAAAATAATTAGGATTTTTCCCCAAAACAAACTCTACATACATTTTTCTCAAAAAATACAATGGGTACTCCCAATTAGCATGTGGGGGACTATCAAAAACCATATACCATTGACCCCAAAAGTGTGCACTCATCTGTGGATGTATGTGCCACCTCATGGATATTCTATATTTGTTGGGTGGAATGGGTTGTCGAGTAATGGGGTCAAAAAAGTAGGAGCTAGATGGGCTTTCATTATTTTAAGGTCTACTATTTGTTTGTAAGAGAGACCATCAGAATAAATTTGTCTCATCATTGCCTATTAAGATCATAATTTATGATCTTGATGGCATCAACAACATTTTGCATCATAGATGCAAAATGTCTCACATGTGGAGGAATCAATGCTTGACTCTACATAGCATTGATTTGATTTTTTAAGGTTGCAACTTGATCATTTATTAGTGCTCTCAAGCAAGCCTTTTCAGACGCAATAGGTGTTGGATGTGGCATATTAGGTGGATGGGGAGGTGGAGGGGTAGGGGGACGGGGACGGGGACGGGGAGGGTGAGGGGGAGGTGGATGTGGTTGTGGCTGAGGTGGTGGATTGATGATATCATCAATGTTAAAATCATTGATGATATGCTCGATATAAATGTGCAGCTACATTAAATCATACGAAATAGTCCATGTGCATACATATATTAAGAACATATATTTAATTGAAATAGGATGAGAAACATATATATTAAGATCATATATTTAATTGAAATGCACATATATATACATTGATTGTTCAACTCAAGAGCATGTGCATACAAAATTAAAAATTAAATGTACATGTACATGTACATTTAAAATAAAAAATATGATGCATAATTTGCATGCGTACAAATCATTAAACTAAACTATGTACATATATACAAATTTAAAAATTTAAGAACTATATATGCAAATTTTTAATACATGCAAACACACACTAAACAACAAACTTGGAAAATTTACAAACTTTCATTTTATGTCTAACACACACACACAAACACACACACATGTATATATTACAATTTTTGAGTAAGAGAAATCATGATGTAGTAGATAGTCATAAAATATATACTATTATATATTATTCATTATATAAGTTCATAAATTCCACCAAATTCATAAATCCATGTCACTAAAAATATCCATCTAGAACCAAAATCATAAATTCATGTCACGAAAAAATATCCATTTGTAACCAAATTTATAAATTCATCACACAAAATATCCATCGTTCACCAAATTTATAAATTCATAACTATTTAAGATCATTGTTTTAATTTATAAACTATTGTGGCTCTCTATTGCATAGATCTTCATTTCTATGTGTTTTCCTTTTCAAAATCGAGAGTTCTCCTCTCCTCTAGCCATTGTTGATGCTCATCTACGATCCCATCCATAGCCCTAACCAAATCAACAAGGGTTTGCATCCTAGGTGCAAACATCCTCACACGAGGTATGACGCATTCATCATTTTGAATAATGTTGATTTGATCTTGGATAGTTCTAACATTGGCATTTATTTGTGCTTACAAATGAGCATGTTCATTTATTTTAGGTGGTGGAGGTGGGGGGTTACGAGGTGGAGTGGGTGGAGACGGAGGTGAAGGTGTTGGAGATGGATGGCGTGGAGTTGGATTGTGAATATTATTGAATGGATCCATGCGATCTTTAAGATATGAGTGAACCTACATTTGATTTGTAATTTCAAGATGTAAGATACATGTTTAGGAAATATACCTTTAAACCATTCAATAAAAACGGCCTTCAATAATTGGATACAAATGATAAAATTATATGTAAGCATGATTTATATGTCTAAGGCACATGTTACTTGAATGAAAATACAATTAAGTATTAATATTGTATAATCTTGGAGGATCTTATTATTGTTAAATTTGGTTGGGTCTTGGGCAACTTTGATCACCAAATTTTAAGAACTTCTTTGATCCCCTTAAGAAATTTCATATTGGGACCCCTTAAGAAATCAAATTACGATAAATAGGGTGACATGATGGCTTAAGGGGATCTACGTCTAGTGAGGTCCTATGAGAAAATGACATGGCTCAAGTGAATAAAATTTGGTGAAGTTTCCCAAGGCAAGCAAATTTAATTAAGAGCCTTTAAAGAAAAAATGATGGCTTTATGGTTTAGGGTAATAGGATAGCTTAAGGGGATCTACATGTAGTAAGATCCTTGGAAAAAATTACATGGCATAAGGTAATCGAATTTGGTGGAGTTTCCTAAGGCAACCAAAGTTCATTAAGAGCTAAGAAAACATTGTGGGTTTAGGGTTTAGGGTTTATAATTTAGAGTTTAGGGTTTAGGGTAATAGGATAACTTAAGGGGATATATGTAGTAAGATCCTAGGAAAAAATTACATGGCATAAGGGAATGAAATTTGGTGGATTTTCCTAAGACAACCAAATCTCACTTTAAGATCTTGGGTAGGAAAAAATGAATGGTTTAGTGTTTAGGATTTACAAAACTTAGGGTAAAGTTTTTGTGCCCTTTGGAATATTTAATGAACTTTCAAGTTAGTGAAGAAAATTCTCTTGTGGAATAGTTGATTGAGATCTACTCTTGTTTCAACTGACCAATAAGAGATCATGATATCTCATTCATATTATAATATTGTGGGATCTTATTATTGTTAAATTTGGTTGCCCTGGGCAACTTTCATCATCAAATTTTAAGAACTTATTTGATCCCCTTAAGAAATTGAATTATGATTTAGGGTGACATGATCTCTTAAGGGGATCTATGTCTAGTGAGCTCCGAGGAGAAAATTACATGGCTCAAGTGAATAAAATTTGGTGAAGTTTCCCAAGGAAACCAAATTTCATTAAGAGCCTTTAAAGAAAAAATGATGGATTTAGGGTTTAGGGTTTAGACTTTAGAGTTCAGGGTTTATGGTAATAGGATAACTTAAGGGGATGTACATGTAGTAAGATCCTAGGACAAAATTACATGGCATAAGGGAATTAAATATGGTGGATTTTCCTATGACAACCAAATTTCACTTTAAGTTGTTGTGTAGGAAAAAATGAATGGTTTAGAGTTTAGGGTTTATATTTTAGAGTTCAGGGTTTAGAGTTTACAAAACATAGGGTAAAGTTTTGGTTCCCCTTCGAATATTTAATGAACTTGCAAGTTAGTGAAGAAATTTTTCTTTTGGAATAGTTTATTGAGATCTACTCTTGTTTCAACTGGCCAACCTAGATCATGATATCTCATTCATATTATAATCTTGCACGATCTTATTATTGTTAAATTTGGTTGCCTTGCAGAACTTCACCAAATTTTAAGAACTTCTTTGATCCCCTTTAGAAATTTGTCATATTTGGACCCCTTAAGAAATTGATTTATGATTTAGGGTGATAGGATGGCTTAAGGGGATCTAGATGTCTAGTGAGGTCCAAATTTAGTCATACTATAGCCTCATTGGTTCCATCTAGCTTTGGGTCAAAAGTGTTTACCCCTCTTATAAAAAAAAGTATCATGTTAAAAATGAATCAATCTATACATATCACAAAAATAACAATAATCTTAAATGTAACCCATACTCTAACCATAATAGAATGCTAAATGATCCCCACCCCTAACCATATCCTAATTGAATTATAAACCTAATTGAAACTTAATTAAATTATAACCTTTACCTAATCTTAAATGTATTCCTATATTATATTATATTTTATACTATATTTAAATTAATTTATATTTGTATTATAATTTTATTAATATTTATTATATATTCCTAATTTTAGCCTAACTATTTACTACAAACCTAATTAAATCTTAAGCCTAATCCTCATTAAAACCCCAAGTAAATTGTAACATTACCTATCCTTAATTGTAATCTTATATTATATTTTGTGATATTAAATATTTATATTATTTAATATATTATATTATATTAATATTTATTAAATATAATATATAAAATAATATAAATATTTAATTATTGTAACACTAGATAATCATCAACTTTTATTTCTATTCCTTGTATATCATTATGAAGTTAGTTAAAAGTATGCAAATCAAAAGGTATTCTTTATGAAATAATTTCTTATGCTCTATGAATATAACAATAAAATAAACTAATTTAAATTGTAATGAGCATAATAAATAATCTATTCCATAGTGGATTGGAGCTTCTATGGAAAGAAGACCTTTCCCAATCCTTGCTAAGATAAGCTAGATGATGAAATGCCTTGATGATGATGGAGTGATGGTGGGAAAAATCAGTTCTCAGTTTAAGAGAATGACCTTGCATAAAGATTGTGGAGTTGTGGAGATTGTGGAGGATTTGAACAAGAATGAAACCTTCATTTATATATTTTCTTGATGAGGGATTGGCCAAATGGATGAATGTGGGACAAAGATTGGACCAATGAAATGAGGACATTTTTCATCTTGTGAGTGGTTGAAGAGTGTGCAAGATTTGGGAAATGTGCCCAAGATAGGGAAATTTCAAATTCAAATTGTGAAATAAATCCTAAGTTTGACTTGTGCAAGGGACATGTAAGAGCCATGTAAGAGCTCATAAATGACTTGTTGGATGTACATGTCCACTTTTTTTTTAATTCAAACTTGAGGGAATATTCCTAAAAGATGCCATGTTGATGGAAAATGATGATTTTGATAAATCAATAAGTTGATTCATTTGTGCAAGTGGGATTATCTAGAGGATGTGATGGGTGATTAGGTTAGCTTAATGATGATTAGGTGATTTTGACCAATTTGACTCAAATATTTGGATTTATTTAAATCAAAGAGGGGTAGAAGGTGATTTTAGATTTAATTAAATAAAAGGCTTGATTTATTTGATTTAAACTGAGGACTTTAGGACTTTGATAAATAAACTTGATTTATTTGCTGAATGGATGAATATGACCTAGTTGAATGCATTATGCCAATTTTGTGTGTCCACATTTTTCCCCTCTTTGAAGCAATGTACTTGTTGTGTTGGTTCAAAGAATAAACTTGCCGCGATAATTTTTTTTTTTTCGGATGCCCGAGCGGAAAGAGGTACACTAGTACATTTCCCCCTCGAGAGATCAAGTGAAAATATTTGATTTGAGGGTCGATCTCACGATAAAGAGGTTCAAAATGGATGGTATGGATGATGATGCAATGTATGTGAGATAGATGATGCAATAATGCCTATATGATTATGAAAATGTATGATTTATGCAAATGCTTAGACTAACAGATCTATATTATGATGATGATGCAAATGCAATGCATGTGAATTAATGAATGATATGTGCTATGCTAACGGTTTTGTGGATGTGAGATGGATGCATGACGGATGCATTGATAATGATGATTAACTATTCATGACATGATGTTAGTGCAGAAAAGAAGAAATCTAGTGATGATAAGAGGATCCAACAAGTCCATGATCTGATGAGATTTTATTAGAGATAATGATGATGATAGATGATGATGATGATGATGATGATTATTTGCTTATCAAGGATTGGGACTTTAGAAGGGATACTTATCTTATGTTTGATTACATATGTAGATATGATGCATCAAGGTATAAAGAACCAGGATGGTGTTGTACCTAGTGCGATGGACTTTGACTCAACAAACAAATAGGAATATTCTTGTTCACACTTGACATACAAAAACCTTTCTAGGACATACCTAACAAAGCAAGTATTTTCCAAGTTATTTTACAAGAATGTCCAACAAGCACAGTAGATAAAAGATAATGATCGTTGCCCCATTCCTATCTCTCTAAACGTTTTATTTGGATATCATTGAGAGGTCCTTGGAATGAGCACAATAAGATAAATCAAATGAGAAGATCAAGTATGCAAACAAGCCAATGCTCTTCATACCTTCAGCTAGAGGTATGTGTTTTGATAGGATAAAAATCCAAGGTGATATCGAAAATGATGCCCATTGTCGGAACGATATATCCTAGGACATGAATTGTATAGGATGATTATGGTTTGATAAGTTGATTCATAGGCTATTGATATAAGGTTGAATGACATGTTTGAAAATGATCAAGAGTTTGATTTTTCATTTAATAGTTTGTTGCTTCGATTTTTATTTTGTGATTGAAGCTTGCTTTTGCTGACTACTATGATTGTTTATGTTTGTGTTGCCAAAGGATGAAGGTGATGATCAGTTTATTATGGATGATTGATTATTTCAAGTGAAAGTGACATGAGATTGATGGATTTTTTCAAATATTTGGATGTTTTTGACATTTTTGGAATGTTATGAGGCTATTTTTTTGGGATTTTTTGAGATTTTTACAAATATTTTGAATTTTGATTTTTTTATGTTTTGGGGTTTTCTGAGATTTTATGAATGTTTTGGATTTTGGTGTTTTTGAATGTTTTGGATTTTTGATATGTTTTTTTTATGTTTTTGGATTTTTGATGTTTTGGATGTTTTTGGATTTTTCAATGTTTTGTGGATTTTTTTGGATTTTGATGTTTTGGATGTTTTTGGATTTTGATGTCTTGGGGGCTAATAAGAGATGAGCCTTTCCTACGTTTAAACTCAGAGACAATGTAGTTTGGATTCCAATGTTTTTGATGTTTTTCTAATTTTTCAAGTGTTTTTGGATTTTGATATGTTTTGATGTTTTTTGGACTTTTCGCACGATTTTGACGATTTGGATATGGACATATGTGACGATATCAGTGCTTTGTTTGGGATTTTGTTGAAGACCAAGCTAAGGTTGAATGATCGAATCGATGGATTGATGATGATGATAACATTGTTGAGTATACACAACAATGAAAGGATTGGTTGATTGGAATTGATGATGATAACATTATTGAGGATGCACAACAATGCAAGGATTGATGATGATAACATTGTTGAGGATGCACAACAATGGAAAGATAGTGTTAAACTAGGATATCCTGAGATGATGATTTTTTGATTGGATTGGATTAATCATGATTGTTGAAGCTTGGTTTGGAAAAAAAGATGTTTTGGATGATTTGATGTGATGTTGACGTGCAAATTAGATGCAATTGATAGAGATTGTTTGGATTGATTTTTGATGAAAGATGAAGGCTGATAAGGAACATCTTCTTGTCAAAATATGCCATGGACAAGTGATTTGGATTTTTTTGGATCACAACTGCTTTAAGCAATTTGATTTCATGTTTTCCAATGTTTGGATCACCACATAAGTTGGAGTATATAGATCAAGATTTATTCCCAAAGTAAGATGTAAATATCCGCCCCTAGTGTCTTGCAATATATGGAATGTGATGGGCTGATGCTTGAATAGGCATGTGGATGGATGGATATGGTAAGCATGCAAAGGATGCCAAGGATTATCTTGTTATCAAATAAGGTGTTTAAAAGATGGAATGCTTTATTGGATAATTCTTCATAGCTCAGATAATGTTGTATAGGATAGGATCAATGAAAACAACCCATGTCAAGATGTTTACCATAAGCAAGTGTAAAGTGTGCATCGAATTTTGTCAAGATCAAGATAACTCAGACTGTAGATGCATATGGATGAAAATGGATTGGATCAATGGTTCATGGATGAATGGATTTATTATTGATAAGACAGATGGAATGTTAGCTTTATTATGGATGAGATGAGATGCTTTCTCCTGGAGTGGTACACGCAGATGCTCGATTCTACACATGACAACTATTTGTTAGGTTTTTGTCATGGTCTTGCCCAAAGCATCGCCCATATGGTTTACACTAGAGGATGATTTTTTTAATTTTTAATCCTTTTTTCTAATTTTTTTTTTTATTTTCATATTTTTTTGATCTTTTTGAATTTTTTTTGAAAGATTTTAAGCTGACCCACTTGGTGCTATTGATGTAGATGCTTCTGTCATAATGTGCCATCGATATCCTAATAGACTGCCTTCAGAATCGTTATGATGAAGAGTCATTTCCAATACATGGTCAATTTGGGAATTGAATATCATGCATGGAGGAGTGGATGGAGTGTATTTAGGGATCATATAAGATGGATTGGTTGATAGCTTGGAACCTTTGACTTTCCAAACTTCAGAAGATGAGCAATGATGGGTGGATACAAAAGTGTGTGTGGAATTAGGACCAACTGTTTGATACAATTTGTACGTAGCTTGAAAAGACTCCTTTTTCTCTTGTGGACATCTTTGATTGATACTTTTCCCTTTTTTAATTTTTCCCCATAGTTTCTTTGACTAATGGAGTTTGATAGGGATAATATTTCTTTGTATGTTTTGGTATCCATGCGTATTTGATTTTTCCATTATGCTTTTTAGCTTCTTTTCCATTGATAATGTTCATTCTGCTTTCATTCAAATCTTTCTTTTGATGTTGGTCATAATTCGTGGATGGGGTGATGGGTGGATGAAGATTCGTGATGTGACTAGTTGTAGTATTGACATCAATTTCATCATAAGGATTCTTCGTCCTCCCTATGTTGACACTTGCTTAAGATGAAGTTTACCCCAGTATGGTGGTGGTAGTACATTCATTCTTTGATTTTGCCTATTCTAAGAGCTCCTGTTTATAGTGCATTCTTCGATAAATGACCATCGTAGAAGACATTGTTTCAATTTTTTGCTCCGCTAACTCTATAATATCTTGTTCTATTTGTCTTGTTTCCTTGAGTGGATAATGTTGGATATCCTCATCCTTGATGTCTTTTTTCTAGATTTTGGATATATCTAATTCTGATGTTGACAACTCTATTTGGTTGTAGAAATCAATAACTTGCTCTTTTTGTGTGATAGTGTCAAGAGTAAAGGGATCCTATTCTGAATGAAGATCATCGATGTGTCCATCCAAAGAAAACATCTCATGGGTAGATGGATGAATATGCATTATGTTGATGTGATCATCATTTGTGACATCTTGTATGGATAGGAGAGTGTCCATTAGATCATTATAGTAGCTCGAAGATATAAATTCTTGATCTTGAATGATTTTAGAGTTTCTTTCGACATGCTTTGAATCAAGTTCTTCACATGATTCAGTTTCAAAGGATGGATTGCTTACAAATGGTTCTTGGATATCTTCATTAGGCATGGGAAGTGGCTTAATATCCTCTTGATCTTTAAGTGGACTTGGATCAGGTGTCGTGTTGAAGATTCCTTCAATATTGGCAATCATGAGGTCGAAGGATGTCAATATGTCTTGGAAAGGACCATTGCTAGACTTTGGTGAAAGACATTGATCATACTTTGGAATAAATTCTTGAGATATTCACTCTAACTCACAATGCAATGTAGAGACATTTTCAACATGATCATTGGTCGATGTCTCATTGGATGAGGTGAAAGCATCTTTATTGATGGATAGATCTTGATCATCATTTTCAACAATTGTGGTGGAGGGATTTCCAATGCCTTCAACCATAGAGTTAAATGATGTTGGCATTTCTTTGATTGGATCATTGTTGGTTATTGTCAATGGATTTTGATCATGATTGAAAGGTGACTCTTGATGTACATTAATTTTATCTTTGAATGAGATAGGAACATCTTCAATGTGCTCTTTGATGGATAGATCTTGATAATTGCTTTCAGCAATTGTGGTGGGGAGATTGTTAATGCTATCACCAATGGTTGGATGTTCATCATTATCCCCAATAGTGATTATCTTTTGGTTATTGAGGTCTTGGATGATATTTTTTAGTTGAATACAACTTGATGTTGTGTGTCCTTTTGTTTTGTGAAAATCACAATGGTGCTCCTCATTATACCCTAGTGGTTTAACTAGGGGTTCTTGATAGTTCCCATAGACAGGGAGTTTGATGAGATTTTCTTGTACCAATTATTGCAGGATTAATTCGATTGGTCTCCCTAGTGGTGTGTATTTTCTTTTGTTGCCTTGTGAGATTTTCACTTGACCTTGTGGTGATTGATCTTGTAGATGTGATTGGTCTTTGAGATGTGGTGATTGGTTTTTGAGACATGTTGATTGATATTTGAGACATGGGGGTTAGATATGTTGATGTGGTTGATCTTGATATCTAACTTCTTGAGATTGGAGATAGTGTTCTTGAATTGGTTGTGGAAACAACTCAAATCTTTGATGACATGGTTCAACCCATGGACAGGTGTATTGACTTTGGAGTGAAGATATCTCTTGGCTCAATAATTCAATTAGTTTGGCATGTGAAGAAAGTTGTTCAAGTGAAATTTGATCTTGATCTTGATTTTGAATGCCTTGATTTGGATTCTGTTCAAGTGTATTTGGGATGTACACTTGTGGTGTTTGCATGGGATCATAGACAAATTGATTTTGGACAATGTTCTAATTTGGGATGATGTTCAAATTTGGTATGATAGGTTGAAATTGAACATTGTCTTGATTTAGGTAACTTTTATTTTGCATGGTGTCACCTTATCTTGGAGTCATTAACATCTTGTTTGGAATCTAAACAACATTTGTACAATTTGTAAACATATTTATCTAAAAATTTTCTGGATTCATGTTGGGAAAAATTGTACTTGGTACTTTCTCATTTTGCATGTAGGGATTTGGTGGGATGACATTGTTTGTTTGAAGGCTCATGCATTGATTGTTCAATTGATATATTTGTAGGTTTGGACTTGCATTTAAATCCACCATTGGGAAAGGTGTCCCAAACTTCAATTTGGGCATACTCACATTTGTACTATTGATAGTTGTCGAAGGAAATTATCCCAAGTATGGTTTGTATGGTTGTGAGTGTTGATAATCAATTAGCATTGTAATGATTTGAAAGTTCAATTGATTTGGATTACTCATGATGTATGGATCAAGTTTATATTCCATTTTCCTCTTGTGTTTTGACCTTCTTGCAAAAGTGACCTCTAAGATTCTTAGGACCAATGATGAGATGAAGGGGAAATGATATGAGTGTTGAACGTTTAGCAACTTTGGATCAATGCTAGACTTAGGGTTTGATTTTGATTGGTTTGATTTGGATAATGAACTTGTAAACCCAAATATGTTAGATGTGATCTTAGGATGAACTTTTTCAAAGGATTGCTAATTCAATTGAATGTATGAGAAAGGATACATTCCCATACACTTAACTAAACAAGGTGATTTTGATTTTGATGATTTACCCAAATCTAGAATGATGTTTCCAAAGCTCTAAAGTTGTTTGGTGGGATGGATTTTGATAGGTGCTTGGGATGGGTGAAATGTTTGATTTGATCCTAAATGAACCTAGGAAGGACTTGTTTACGAGACCAAGATAGTGAAGAACATTCCTTTCTCTAAGAGTAATTCAAAATCAAAAGACCAATGTTTGCATGAAAACCATATGACCAAAAGATTCCAAAAACATGTGTGGAGTTCAATTGATTTAATCTTTGCTTAATGGATTCTTTTTACCACAAACACTTATTGATTAGATTTCAAACTAAATGTCAAATTTCTCAACTTCATCTCATTTCACAACGTATATTATGTGAAACTTTGATGAAATTAAGGCAAGGGTTACCTACTGTTTAACTTTAGTGGGAAAATTGAGATGTAAATTCAAGTGCTTAGAAACCTCCAAGGATGTAATCCCAAGGGCAAGTAATAACACAAGAATTTTATCAATGGTATTTTCCTCCTAAAGGGTTTGAAATTTTGAGGATCATGTTGAATGTTTGTTTTCAAATGTTTTTTATCAAAGCACTGTGTTTTCAAACAAGAACAAGTACAACCCCTATGGATGTGTAAGACAATATTTCTTGGATCCCCACTTGGACAAGTCTAGCAATGCTTATCTTTAGCGAATGGTTAGATGCTTGGCCCCACTGGCTCCCCTCCACGACACTCACTTATATAGGGCAGCCAAGCATCACCACCCATGAAACTCCCATGGCATGTTTTCCATTTCTACTAAAGACCGTAAAAGTGTGGGGCGGCTTCAGAACAACTGTTCTTGCATGAAAAAATAGATTAAGGATTTTGGTAAATTCTAGCACATGGGTTCTAGTAAGGACTTTTCATTCATGGAGATTGACCCATACGACAAGAGTCCCCTTTTGGATCCATCTTGTCAGAATCAATCGCGTGATACTAGCGTTTCTTCCAATACCCACATTTATATCCTAGCTTGAAATACTCTTGGCTTTAGAGTGTTACTAGTTGAGTCGTTCCCTTGGGTGAGTACTTTTTCGCCAAGGCAAGCCCTCTAAGATAAACACAAGAAAGCAAAGACAAAATCTATAACTTGATCAATATTTCACAACTCAAAGAAAGAGAATATGCATGATGATGCTCTACTCACACTCACACAAGATGCTCAATTTTAAACCCAAATCATACTGTGTATGGGAAATTATTTATGCAACTTAATGTCACCAAAAGTCTTTTGATTCTCAAGATCCCCATGAGGCACGAGAATGTTAGGATTTAGGTGTCATCAACCTTGTAAATCCTTTATTTTATTATTCTCCTAAAGTGTTTTGTACATTTACCCATAAGAGGTGAAACTGTTTGACCAACAGTGGTGAAAGAGACTATGTAAATGCAGTGTTACCATTACCATTTATCCTTATGGAAAAGGACAAATTAGCTAGGCGTCCCACCTTGGAATCTTCTAAAATAAGTTGTGGGTCAAAATAGGGTGTTGTAAGAGCATCTATGACATGCATGCAAGTTGTCATAAGATGCTATGATAGTATGACAAATTCCCTATGATAGAATATGCTATTTTTAGACTTTAGGCGCCCATGCATAAAAGATGCCTTATGACATCTATAAGAGCATTTGTAAGAGGCTATTTTTGGTATTTTTTGACCATTTCAAGGAGGGAGGCATGGGTTTTTCTAGGTGGTATTGCTGCCTATTGTTTGGTGAAACCATGGTGGTTTTCATCCTCACAAATCTCTATAAATTGGGGCCTTGAGCTAGTGTTATGAAGAATTCAGTTTTGCAGGGTAACAGGGTGCTGCTGGATTTATAGGGAATGATAAGAGAAGTCTATTGCTGCATGTAATATTGAAGATTATCAGTAATATACTTTCCTCTCTTTCGGTGGTGGAGTTTTTTCCCTTCGGGGTTTCTCCACGTAAATCTGTTGTTGCATGTGTTATAATTGTTCTATCTCTCTCTCTCATTCTTTCTTCACACTAAGGCTAAGGTTAATCTATATATTTCAGATTTGCATTCACACATTTAAGTTCAAATTGCAAGCTTTCTTCACCTTGTTTTTCAACATTTGGTATCAGAGCTAATGGTTCTATTAAGGAAGGGACGCTTTCCTTTTAGAGTGTTGAAGGTTTTTTGCTGTAGTGGGAGCTTTTGTGTTGTGGGTTTTGCAGATTTGTGAAAGATTGCATACCATGGCCTCCACCTCTCATCTAGATATTGAGAAGTTCAATGGAACTGGTTAGATGTGGAAGTTGAAAGTGGAGGACCTTCTTGAGGAAAGAGATCAGTGGTTACCAGTTTCAGTTGAAAAGAAGCCATCTACTTCAACCTTGTCAGATGAAGATTGGAATAAGTTAGACAAGAAGGCTCGAGGGACTATTCAGTTGTGTCTCACAATTTTGTCCTCCTGAATGTCTCTTCAGAAGACACAGCATACAAGCTTTGGAGGAAGATAGGTGAAATCTACCAAACTAAGAGTTTGTCTAACAAGTTGTATCTCAAAAGATGTTTGTATTCATTAAAGATGAAGGATGGTGAATCTATTGCTAAACATTTGAATGCTTTTAATTTGATTATAAGTCAGCTTGCATCTATTGATGTTAAAATAGAAGATGAGGATAAATGCATTTTATTGATTTTCTCTTTGCCAGAATCTTGGGAAAATTTAGTTATTGCTATAACAAGTGGTGGTGCAGAACCTAAGTTGGATACTATTATTCCCATACTTCTTTCAGAGGAGATGAGGAGAAAGACCATGCGCAGTGGCTCCCAAGATGCCTTGCATGTGCGAGGTAGGCCCAAGGAGAAAGAGCCTAAAGGGGATAAGAAGAAGGATAAGTCTAAAGGATGATCTAAGACCCCTGGAAAGAGCAGAGTGAAGTGTTGGAACTGTGGTAAACAGGGACATGTGAAGAAGGAATGTAGAAACAAGAAAAAGAATGTAGATTCCTCCATGGAAAAGTCCTTTGATAATGATGATTCTGATGCTTTGATTATTTCAGCTAACACAGTTTGTAATGATGCTTGGCTTATTGATTCAGGTGCTTCCTTCCATATGACTCCTCATAAGGAGTGGTTTTCTACATACAAAGAATATGATGGAGGAGAGGTCTTCATGGGTGATAATAGCTCACAAAAGGTTATTGGTAAAGGAAAGGTAAAGTTGTGTTTCAGTGATGGGAGGGTTAAAACCCTTGATGATGTTTTACATATTCCAGGACTTACAAAAAGTTTAATTTCAGTTTCCAAGTTGAATGATTCTAGGATGCATGTGACATTTGACAAGTCTGGTTGCAGGATGGTAAGGGGAAGTTTGGTGGTTGCTAAAGGATCTCGGACAGGGAATTTATTTACGCTACATGCCTCTACTTTTTGTAACTCCTCTTTTGTAACTAGTGCTGAAAATGCATGTATGTTGTGGCACCATAGATTGGGTCACATTGGTGAAAAAGGTCTTAGGACCATACTTGATAAGAAACTAGTAGATGGTATTTCTGATTATTCTATTGGTAAAAATGATTTTTGTGAGGATTGTGTGTTTGGTAAACAAAACAGGTCATCATTTCCTAAAGGAACTAATAAAGCTAATGGATTGTTAGAACTTATTCATTCGGATGTGTGTGGTCCAGTGGATACAGATTCTTTGGGTAGATCTCGTTATTATGTTTCCTTCATTGATGATTACTCAAGATATACTTGGATTTATTTTATGCATTCAAAATCTGAAGTTTTCACCAAATTTAAGGAATTTAAGGCATTGGTTGAAAAGCAAACAGATTATAAGATAAAAGTATTGAGATCTGACAATGGGGGTGAATATTGTTCTAAGGAATTTGATGAGTTTTGCAAACATGCAGGAATTGTTAGGCAAAAGACTACACCTTACACACCCCAACAAAATGGGGTAGCAGAAAGAATGAACCGTACATTAATGGAAAGAGCTAGGAGCATGTTAAGTAGTGCTAAGTTAGACAAATGCTTTTGGGCAGAGGCTGTTGGTACTGCTTGTTATTTAATTAATAGATCTCCTTGTAAAGCTCTTGTTGATAAAACTCCTTATGAAATGTGGTTGGGTAAAAAGCCTTTAGTTTCACATTTAAGGGTCTTTGGTTGTGAGGCTTTTGTTCATGTGCCTCAAGAGAAGTGATCTAAATTGGATCCCAAATCTCAGAAATGCATCTTTGTAGGTTATGGTGAAAATGTTAAAGGTTATAAACTTTGGAATCCACTAACACGAAAGATGATATTTTCTAGAGATGTTATTTTTAGGGAATTTAGAGCTAACTCTGAAGATGTGCAACCAAAGGAAAAGTCAAAGACAGTGCATTTTGAAACTAAGCAAGAAGATGCACATGTGGAAGAACAGAGAGATGGACAAGAAGATGGAGAAGAAGAAGAGAGTTCTGACGAATCCGTTGTAACAGAAGAAGTTGAAAACAATGAGGATGAACATGAGGAGGAACCTCTTACTCCACCTTTGAGAAGATCCACAAGACAACGAAATCCAGTTGACAGGTATAGCCCACCTGATTTTCATTGTAAATTTGCTTTGTTATGTACTGATGATGAACCTAGATCTTTCAGGGAGGCTCTCTCTTCAGAAGAATGTGAGTCTTGGATGCAGGCCATGCATGATGAGATGATGTCTTTGAAAAACTGTGACACCTGGGATCTTGTTAGTTTTCCCAAAGGAAGAAAGGCCATTGGTTGTAAGTGGATATATAAAAAGAAGTTTGGTGCAGACGGAAAGTTGGAATGGTACAAGGCCAGATTAGTGGCCAAGGGCTACTCCCAGAGAGAGGGAGTTGATTTTGGTGAAATATTCTCTCCTGTTGCTAAGTTAACCTCTATTAGATTCATTTTATCCATTGCTGCTACTTATGATTTAGAAATAGAACAAATGGATGTTAAAACTGCTTTCTTGCATGGGGATCTAGAGGAAGAAATTTATATGCAACAGCCTGATGGTTTTGTTGTGAAAGGAAAAGAACACTTGGTTTGCAGGTTAAAAAGGTCTCTATATGGTTTGAAACAGTCACCTAGAATGTGGTACCAGAAGTTTGATGCATTTTCATTAAATATGGGTTTTGTTAGAAGTGAAGAGGATCACTGTGTTTACTTTAAAGTTATTGATGATCAGATACTGATTATTGTCTTATATGTGGATGATATGTTGTTCATTGGTAACAATAAGGCAATGATTAGGGAACTTAAAACTCAGCTTTCTGGCACATTTGATATGAAAGATTTAGGGGCTACTAAATATATTCTTGGGATGGAAATCATTAGGGATCGGATTCATAGAAAGCTTTGGTTAAGTTAGAGCAAGTATGTTAACACTATTTTGCAAAGGTTTCATATGCAGGACTGTAAACCAGTAAATATTCCATTTCCTATTGGTACTAAGTTGAGTTTAGACATGTGTCCTAAATCGGATGATGATATTGATGAAATGTCTAAAGTTCCTTATGCTAGTGTTGTCGGTAGTTTAATGTATGCAATGGTTTGTACTAGACCAGATATAGCCCAAGCAGTGGGAGTTCTAAGCAGGTTTATGTCTAACCCTGGTAAAGAACATTGGACTTTTGTCAAAAGGGTATTCAGATATTTGCAAGGTACTTCTGATTACTGTTTGGTTTATCATGGTACTGACAATGTTGATAAGTCATTGGACATACAGGGTTTTGTTGATGCAGATTGGGCAGGTGACTTGGATAGTCGAAGGTCCACTAGTGGATATGTGTTTACTTTGTTTGGAGGAGCAGTGAGTTGGATGAGTAAAAGACAACCTACAGTTGCTTTGTCTACCACTGAAGTAGAGTATATGGCTGCTACACATGCCTCTAAGGAGGCAGTTTGGTTATAGATACTTGGTAATGGTATTGGTTTTGATTGCAGGATAGTGAGGATCGGATGTGATAGTCAGAGTGCCATATGTTTGGCTAAAAATCCTATGTATCATGCTCGTACTAAGCATGTTAATGTTCAGTATCACTTTGTGTGAGAAATGGTTGAGAATGGACAAGTCTTGATTGAAAAAGTTGACACTTTGGATAATGTTGTAGATTCTCTTATGAAGCCAGTCACCATGGAAAAGTTCTCTTGGTGCAGAAAGGCCATGGGCCTTGATCACTATACTTAATTCTATGTAATTGTATCTCTATGGGTGTAATTTACAATGTATGATGTCAAGTGGGAGAATGCTAGGATTTAGGTGTCATCAACCTTGTAAATCCTTTATTTTATTATTCTCCTAAAGTTTTTTGTACATTTACCCATAAGAGGTGAAACTGTTTGACCAACAGTGGTGAAAGAGACTATGTAAATGCAGTGTTACCGTTACCATTTATCCTTATGGAAAAGGACAAATTAGCTAGGTGTCCCACCTTGGAATCTTCTAAAATAAGGTTTTGGGTCAAAATAGGGTGTTGTAAGAGCATCTATGACATGCATGCAAGTTTTCATAAGATGCTATGACAGTATGACAGATTCCCTATGACAGAATATGCTATTTTTAGACTTCAGGCGCCCATGCATAAAAGATGCCTTATGACAGCTGTAAGAGCATCTGTAAGAGGCTATTTTTGGTATTTTTTGACCATTTCAAGGAGGGAGGCGTGGGTTTTTCTAGGTGGTATTGCTGCCTATTGTTTGGTGAAACCATGGTGGTTTTCATCCTCACAAATCTCTATAAATTGGGGCCTTGAGCTAGTGTTATGAAGAATTCAGTTTTGCAGGGTAACAAGGTGCTGCTGGATTTATAGGGAATGATAAGAGAAGTCTATTGCTGCATGTAATATTGAAGATTATCAGTAATATACTTGCCTCTCTTTCGGTGGTGGAGTTTTTTCCCTTCGGGGTTTCTCCACGTAAATCTGTTGTTGCATGTGTTATAATTGTTCTATCTCTCTCTCTCATTCTTTCTTCACACTAAGGCTAAGGTTAATCTATATATTTCAGATTTGCATTCACACATTTAAGTTCAAATTGCAAGCTTTCTTCACCTTGTTTTTCAACAGAGAAGCACATATGTTTTTTGATGATATTACTTTGTGTAAATAATTACAAAACAATAAAGTCACACATTCATTTTATCCTTCAAAGCAATGATGAGTTTCTTTCAAAACATCAATATCAAGTGTGAAGTTGCTTGTTCAATTTTATTCCAAAATTGAAAGACTAGTCAGTTTCTAACATTCAATTTTAGGCCAACTTTGAAAAGATCAAGATAGTGATTGATTTTAAATCCAAATTGAAAGAAAGTTGTCCTAAAACAAAAAATGAAATCAAGAAATGAATGCCTCAAGTTATTGCAATAAGCATTAAAAAATGCTTTTTCCAAGTTCAAGTTTAATGTTTAAGGCCTAAAAAGAGTTTCTCCAAAGATTGTTTCCTTTGCTTTGAATTTGCAAGTTCCCTCTCCAAACAAAATCTCTCCTCACTTTTCCTGCAAGATAAAAAACAATTATACAAGGATCAAGTTTTTAATTAAAAACATTTTACACATTATCTTTAAATAATGGAATGATTTTGACTAAAAAAATCAATGATTTTGAACTAATAAATGAAGAATTAGTAAGAATCACAGTCTTTCCACAATATCAAAGCCTTAGATAACATGTTTGGTCATATAACAAAGATTAATGCAATCCAACATTGAACAATGTAAGCATCGAATATTGTAGACAAGTAAAGATTTGTAGCATTTTAATGCAGATGAATAAGATTTGATTTAAATGCAATGACCATTGATTTGATGTAGGGAGTTCCTTTGTCATGATAGCATTTTGATTCCTGCAAAAGGCCAATAATAGTTTTAAAAATAGCAATAATAAATGATAGAAAGACTTTGTGATTAAACACAACCAATCTTTACTAATAGAAACATCCAAATTGATTAACGTGTGACATAGAATTCAATAACCCGTTCCAAATCTTCCTTCTTCAATGATTTTGAGCAAGGATGTTGACTATTCTCTACTTCCACTATGAATAAAGAAATGCAACTAGCAGTTGTAAAGCCATATTCTACATGATCGTAGGACCTTCTCCAGAAAGACTTTTAATTCATCAACACCCCTGATATGCATGACTATAAGTTACTGTAATGATAATCAATGATGATGACTCCCAATCTGCAGATCAATAAATTGTTAGCTTTCAAATCAAACATTATTAAGAGCATGACAGTTGAACATTAAATTGTGCACCCTTGTGGAAGGAACCATAGGACTAGGTTGGAGATTGCGGCAATGTCAAATCACAATTAAAGAGTGTAAGATTTGGAGAAATCGACCACATTCACAGATACAAATAATAAGCTAGAAATAGTTAGTTAAATAAATGATAGTGTGATTTTTGCGATCTCATTATTAGAACAGTATAGTGCGATTTTGATTCCTAAAGGATAACATATCAGTACATCCCATCAAATCACAGTGATCAAATCTACCACTTGAATGCTTTTTTCCACCCACCTCCACTCAGATGCTTCATTTGTTGTGTCGATACACTATAATACCTTGCACCATGTTAGGTATTAGTAATAATGAAGGGACATCCATCAACACATAATAAAAGTAGAATGTTTTTGGAACACAACAACATAGTAAAGGCATGTGAAATGTTTGAGAAAATGGCTCACAGCAATCAGGTCACAGGTAAAGAAGCGACTGCAAGATATGTAAAAAATGGATTTAAAACAAATGCTTTAGAAAATTTTAAGCTGATGCAACTGTCAGGCGTAAATCTTAACTCCACCCTGTTTACCATGTTCCACTTGCCTATCCCAGAATGGGTGCTTGAAATAGAGTAAGGAAACAGTAATGGTTTGCAGTGTTGTTAGATAATAGCATTACATTGCTCTAGAAAACATGTACACAAGATTTGGTTGCGTAGACAAGGCTCGTGAACTATTTGACAAAATTCCTCAAAGAATTGAAATTGCCTTAGATGAAATGTATACAAAACATGGACGCACAGAAAACACACATGAACTATTTGACAGAATGCTTCAAAAGAATTGATCTCATGTAATGTGATGCAGAGGGTCTGGGACTTTGAAAGAAACACAAAGTTCTCAAGGTTTGCAAGACACAATCCCAACCACTCTTCCATGCACTCTGATGGAGACAAACCTCAATAATGCACCAAATGACTTATTTGCCTTCCTTATGGACCCAAACCCTAGGAACACTCTTAAGAGACCCAAACAAACTTGTTTTGAATGATTTCAAAGCCCAACCCTTTGACTTAGACACAAAACCAAATTTTCACCTTAACTAGGCTACTTGCCCAACTAGGCCTCTAGCGATGGATTTTTGACTTTGCACTCAAACTTTCCAAAGGAACCCCCAATCTAATGATTGTTTCAAGTGTTTTTTGTGATTAAAAACAACATATCCAAACCTTGATATCACTTGCTTCAGACAAACCCTTCCAAAATATGTTGTCTCCTCAAAAACTAGGCCTAATTAGCCCACTTTTTCAAAACAACCCCCTTTAAACTCAACCCCTTACCATGAAACTTTCAAAAATCCCTTAAAATGACTCAAAACCAATGATTCCAAGTTTTTAGGCCTCTATGACACATCTAGCATCCTCAAACACAAAATCCTCCTTAACTTGCCTCAAAAAGTAGGGCTTCTTGAAAACTAACCTACCAATCACTTCCAGAACTTTCCCATTGACTCTACACCATTAGGACAACATATTTAGTCTATCCCAACTCAAAAAAAAAATTCCCCTCATTGAGGAAATCTTCTGCTGCTATACCCTAGCCTCCAACTTCAAGCACTTTGCATTATGAAATCTTGGTGTACACCTCAATATTCTTCTTCCCTGCACATTAGTTTGTTAATATATGTATGTTACATGTTAGGAATGATCCATTTCAAAGGTCACAGCAGCATTCTACCTTGAAATGAATCAATCATCCATGAAAACCACCAAAACTAGTGAAAATTCTATGTTATTCTTGAAGACAGTCAGCAATATGTTACAAAAACTGATTCCTAACGTCTATCAGATCATTCAAGAGGTTAATTGAGATTAAATACAGGTTCTTAAACCATCCAATTGATTATAAATTCAAAAGGAATCAATAGATCATCAAAAAGACTTAAGAAAATGCAAGAAAACTGTGTTTTTTCACTATTTCCTGTAGCAGTCCGTACAGTCACTTCTCCAAACACCCAACCTCAATACAAATGAATATTTTTGGGGTTATAGAACCATTCCCCAATTGATCGAACCATTCTTTATTTATTACAATGCATAATTACCTCTAAAACACCTAAAACTCATTTTACCTGCTTAAAGTGGATTTTCAAAAATTTGAATTTCCAATTTGCAATTTATTAAACTCTACTATCTAAAAACCATTGGATCCTTAACACCCAACCTTTTTTGACACAATCAAATCATAATAAACCTATCTAACTTCCTAGAGCATTATTTTTCCATTTACAAAGCATTTTGGTCCTAGGATCCTTATTAGGACCCTTAGGACTTTTGACCTCTTTATGTGTTCACCCATTCCAAAGGCCATTATAGGCTCTGAGATATCTTAAATGATGCTTTGAGGTGATTGATAGGTCTTCAAGACCCCTGCATTCTCCTGTCTCCTGAAGAGTTCCTTGAAGAGCTTGGATGCTCCTACATCATAATGTGATGATTACATGATGTACACAAAATGGGTTTGAAAGAGGCTTTAGAAAATTTTAATCCAACGCTATTATTAGGTGGAAATCGAGACCAGAGAGGCCCATGGAGACAAAAAAGGCACTACGCAAAAGAAGATTCACATGCTCACTTCTCTAATGACAGAATAATGAAATTATTCTATTGTGACACACAAAAATATGTGACACCCAAGCTACGAAAGGTGTGGTGATTGGATAGTTACGTGGAGTGTTATGCATAGTAGAATGAAAGGAGTTATTGAAGAGATTTTAAGGGTGATGCCAGAGGGCTTGGCATCATTATGGATGGTGATTTATTTTCAGACTAACCTACAACTTAGTCACTGAAATGGCCAATATTAAATACACCAATCAATATATTTGCAAATCAGAATATAGGCCCGCATGTTTAGTTCCACATAAGTAGAATAGTACATTCAAATTCACCTTAGAGTACGAGTACAAAAAAATATGAATGAATTCAAACTAAAAAGACAAGAAGGATAAATATCAGAATATCATATTGAACATTTAGCATAAATGTTAATAAACAACATGGCAACATAATGGATTCACTAGTTGTCTACTACAGAAAGTGAGAATGTGTGTCTGATAGAAATCCTTCACATTAAGGCTTAATTGATTAGAAAATCATTCAGCATAGATCTCTACTAAAAGTAACATCATTGATTCAGTAGTGGTCTAAGACAAATGTAGTAATACCACTTTGACATTCTAGAAACCATAAACATTAAACTGATTCATAAAATTGTTTGCTTCATAAGTAGTTTATATAAAAGATAATCAACAGATGTCTGAAATCCTAAACATAAAACTACTTCATTGGCTGTCTTCTTCAAAAGTATTGGTAATTGGGATCTTGAAGCTGAACGGGATCTCACTTTTAAAAATCATGATCATGTTTATTAAAATCGACATCCTGTTTTGTCAAAGATGATTTCAATTTTTTGATTAAGGGAAAAACTTCAATGTTTTGTGGACTCAAATTTGTACACCTACCCTAATGTTTCATATGATTTTGGTGGGATGGTTTTGTCTCTTGAATGTTCCATTTTTGGTTCAATGATCTTGTTGATACAATCCCTTGGTATTGGATTTTATCTTTTGGGTTTCTAGGGAGAGTGGCTCTACGTGGGCACTGGCACACAAAGGGGTTGTCAGGATAGCCCACATTAGAGTTAGAGTAATAAGTAATAACCTAATTAATTTAATTAGGGGGTGGGTAGTTAAATATTAATAAGATAATTATGGATGCTTCTTCTACCTATTAGGGCTTTTATAGACTAAAGGTGGGCCGAGAAGGTTGTGGTTGGCATGATCATTGCCTCGTCTTCACGAGAGGTTAATGGTTCTGCATGAGTCACCCTATGGAGTGGTGCCTTGGGATAGGTAGTTAGGATAACCATAGATGGAGGTGACACCTTGTGATAGGTTGTCTGGATAATCCATGTAAGGCCATGTGATGACACTCTCCTCTAGCATTCCCTTTGAGTTGTTTTTATCGCTAACCTCTGGAAGTGGTTTATTGATATTATGTCTTGAGATTTATTGATGATATGATTTGTGACTTATTGTTGTAATATGTTCAAAGTGATTTATTGTTATGGTTCAAAAATGATTTATTGTTACTATGTTTTTGGAAATGGTTTATCACTATTATGAAATGATTTGTAGATGTCATGTTTGGATGTCATGTTTTTGGTCATGGTTTGTCGATGTTGTGTTTATCCTTGTGTTTCTTACTCTTGTATGACATTGAGTCTTGTGGTTATCTTTTTGGATGTTCTTGGTCGAGGATTCTTTCTTGTCAACTCCTTAACATAGGGGGTGGGTCTTCAGACCCATGTGGTTGGGTGGAACGTGCTAAGCACCCCATTGGGTCCCTAGTCGAGGATTGAGAGGTGAGGATTGGTTTCATTTGTGGTGACTGCAGAGTTGTATCCATCTTGGAGCCAATTGTAATTCTTTATACTATTCTCTTCTATTGTATCATGCTATCTTCTCTTATGGTTTTCATTCAATTGGGGAGAGCTTTGTATCATTGTAACTCTTGAACATTGTAATAAGATGTAATGGATGTATTGTATTATTTTATCCTTGATAAACCTTATGCAACTTTTGATCCATGGAAGTTGTTATTCTATATGTTGTATCTGTGGAAATATGTCCCTTGAGTTTATATGAGGATAGAGATTTTATCATTATGAGTTTTGAGTTAATCATGTATATGTTGTATATACGTATGTGGATGGTTTCTTATTAATGTTTTGTCATGTAGGTGCTATATTTGTAAATGTTCACTTTGTTATGGATTATATCTTTAGATTTCATTCTTTATCATCATTTTATGGATTTAAGTTTCGTAATGTCACATCGTGTACCCCAAGGGATGTAAGTGTTGGTAATTTTTTTAAATGAATTTCATAACTTAATGTGTATTTTATGTAGGTTATGTTCACTTTAAAAAAAATTGTGCAGTAATTGATGCTTTAGTTGTCCTTTGGGGTTTGCATTGACGGGCATTACATGGAGATGATAGATAGAAATGGATGATTCAAGAATAATTTTGATAGCATATAGATAGTTGAAGAATCAACCCCCCAAATGGCTTATGAGAGGGTTGATTTATAGAAAAGGTTTGATTTGGATTGATGGTTGAGATTGGGTATCAATATGATGTCTTAATCAATGGCCAAGATTGAAAGTTGTAGTATGAAATAGGTTTAGGGAAAAATATTCAATACCTCAAATAGAGGTAATGATGGATGAATTATTTGATTGATTTGATATGTTGGTAGCTCAATTCAGTAGCATAATATTGAGATGGAGATGATAGATAGAAATGGATGATTCCAGAATAATTTTGATAGCATAAGAATACTTGAAGAATCAACCCCCCAAATGGCTTATGAGAGGGTTGATTTATAGAAAAGGTCTGATTTGGATTGGTGGTTGAGATTGGATGTCAGTAAGATGTCTTAATCAATGGCCAAGATTGAAAGTTGTAGTATGAAATAGGGTTAGGGAAAAATTAGGGAAATGATAAGAATTAATGGTTGAGATTAAATTATAAGATAATTCAATAAAGGGATAAGATTAAATGAGATTTCAAGAGATAAGATTTGATGTGGAAGATAAGATTTTCATGGATAAAGAGGTGATACAAGAAATTAAATAATAAAAATTATTTGAGGTAGGTGGCCAATGAATAATTGAATAATAAAGATATTTAATTATAGAGGAATGTGAGAAACAAAATCATTTTGAATTAAATAATGGTTTAATTAAAATTAAGAGACTGGACCAATTTCAATAAATAAATATTTATTTAATTTATGAGAGTAAACGCTGATGAATAATTAAATAATTAAAATAATTATTTAATTATAGTGGAAAGTGGACAAAAATTAAATAAATAAGAATTTATTTAATTTTAAAAAGAAGAGGACTTAATTAGTGACATAATTAAATAAATAAAATTTATTTAATTAATCAGAAGAAATAAAGATAGAAGTGAATTAATTAAATAATCAAAATTGTTTTATTAATAGAAGACTTATGGCTTTGGAAAATAATTAAATAATTAGAATTATTTAATTATCGAAGATAAAAAGGGGAAATGATGGAAAATTTAGAAGTCGCAGGCCGAGGAAATTTTTAGTGTCTACATTTTGCCCCTCTTTGATATGATGAACTTTGTGTTGAGTAACATCATTTCAAGGAAGCTAAGGTATGGATAGTGGAAAAGGGATGATGATATAAAGATAAGATGATGATGAAATAAGAGTGGGATGATGATGATATAAGAATAGGATAATGATGGAATGATGATGCCCCCTCAAGAGGATAGGTAGGTTGGACAAACATTGGTATGCTCTTGAAATGAAATGATAAGGAGGGAAAAGATGAATGATATGGGAGTGGATGAAGGAGATGCTATGAGAAAGTGAACAACCATGATGTTTGATGTAACACTAGACATGATGCACCAAGGTATAAGGACCAAGGTGATGATGTCTCTTGTGTCCCAACGTAATACAACCTTGTCTAGATACAAGATATGAATATTAGCTAGAATAATTCAAATTTGATGCAAGTGCAAGATAAAATGAAAACAAACACAAGAAATCAAGAAATAAAGCATGCAAAAATAATACAAAAAAAAGGTATTGCCCCTATCAAGCTGTAAACCAATGATTAATTGATTGATGATAGATGATGATAGTTTTGTCATTCTAGGGAATGGTATATCCCCAGATCAACAAAAGGATTACTGATTAATTGACTGATTGACTTTGATTGATGATGATAGTGTTGTCATTATGGGGAACAATATATCCCTAGATCAACACAAGGTTGATTGATTGATTGATTGATTGACTTTGATTGATTGGGTTACAAAAAGATTACGATCAAGACTAAAGGATGTGATTGGATAATTTGGCAAGATTGATCGACTTGATTGGTATGGATTAAGGATTGACTTGCATTTAGATTATTGCTTGGAATGACTAAAGATTATTTTATTTGAAGAATTTGAATTCATACATTGAATTGTTTTAAAGAATTAATTGGAAGAAATGATTTGATTTGATTGTATTGCTTTGATTTTTGTTGGCTATTTGAATTTTTTTTCTTTTTTTAGGACCTTTTTCCATTTTTTTGTATTTTGGGGATATTTTGTTTTTTGTATTTTTTAAATGTTTTAATTTTTTTGGATTTTTTAAATGTATTGATTTTTTTTTATTTTTTTATTTTTTTTGAGGTATCAATAGATAAAAATTTGGGTAGCCTTTGTGCTAAATACCAATGACAAGGGAAAACCAAGTCTAGGTGAAAGGAGATAGATGGGATTGATGGATGAAAGGGTGTGTGATATGATAAGGAGTAGAAGGCTTATGATAGATGGATGGATGGAATGGATGTATGCATCATAAGAAAGCCAGGATCTGATCTCCAAAGACTATGTCACATAGGAATAGCATGCCCCATTCTATGTACAATACCTAGAATTTTTCATGACAAAGCTTATGACAATAGGATAATGATAAGCTTGTTTTGGATAGGATCAGGTATGTCAAGAGATACCAAAAAATCATGTTTCAACATTTTACCCCTATGTATTAATCGAGATCAAAAAGAGAAGGGTGGATAAGTGGACTCAATATGATAGGCATGCATGATGGCTAAGATGGTAGGTAGGATGGAAATTATATGACATGAAAATGATGGGTTGGATAGATAAGACATTGTGCCCCCAAATATAAGTTACATAAAAGATCAACCTACACATGATGCCTGTTTTCCAGGTTTTTATCATGGTACTTATCCAAGGTGCCTATTTACCAAGTTTTCACCATTGGATGAAGGGATTTCTCTTTACTTTTTTTATTTCTTTGTTTTTTTTTTAATTTTTTGAATTTTTTGACATTTTGGATAGGGCAAGGGGAATATGGATAGGAGGGCCTCAAGTGTCTAGTTCCATGAAAGGTGATAGTCTTGCTAGAGATGGATGTCATCACATGGACCATTTCAAATGTCATTATGCTCATAGATGTTGGTAAGGGATGGCATGAAAGGGATATGGAGTAGGTAGATGATGGATTATGATGTGGATTATGGAGGAAAATAGTGGATTATGATGCAAATTATGTAGGGAAGATATAAGAATTATGAAAAATATGAATGGGGAGGCTTAGCCAAAAGCATGGACCATAAGAAGGTGGTGGGGGAGATATGTAGGATAATGAGTGAAGGATGAGGAGATGGAGGTATGTGGAATTGTTGTGAAATGTAAGGGAACCATGAACAATGGTTTCACACATTGTGATAAACATTGAATATTTTGATGTGGATGGGGTGTAGGAAGAAATGGAGATGTTTTCTTAGGAGGTGGTGGATGAAGTGCTTTAAGTACCCAAATAGACTTAGCATTTTGATGTTTTTTTTTGGCTTGTGGGATTTTTGTAATTTTTGAATTCAAATGTGTATTTTGGATGGAAGGTGATGGTTGGGATTTTTTTATGTAGATGACTCATTTGACTTTCTTTCCTTTTTCTTAGGGACCCAAACCATTTTAGTTTTGACCTTGACTTTTGGAGGTATGGGCTTATATAATTTTTTGAATGTATTTTGCTTTGACTTTTTGTATCGATGTCCTATGGAATGAGGACCCTTAGGATTTTTTACTTTATAGGTAGAGGAATTGAAATTATTTCTTTTGAATCCCATGGGATAGGTGGAATGAGTGGAAGCTTCATGTTTAGACAATGCTTGCATTGCTTGGTCATGATTAGGATTTTTAGAAGACTTATGGATGGATGATTAAGGGGATTGTATAATGGAGATATTAGGTGTTGGGAGTAACAGAGGTAGATTAGGTGGAGGGATACTAGGAGTTGGAAGCAATGGTGGAAACGTGGATGGTGGAAGGTGTATGGTCACATGCTTTTGACATTTTTAGGATGATGGAGGAAGGACGGAAACATATTTTTTAGGTGTATGATAGGATTTGTGATGGAATTTGGACTTAGGAGGCATGGAGGAAGTACCAACATCTTGATATTGGTGTCCTTGGGGTGTATATCCAAGGGACATAAGAGAATGGAGGGAATTTGACATGGATGGGCTCCAAAATACCTTTTTCATGAGGGTCTAAAACTTTACCTTTGTGGTTCATGTTTTTGAGTATGCAATGGACAATGAGACTAGGTGTAGGAGGAACACTAGACATGAGTTCCTTATTGGATGGAGAAAATGAAGCAAGGGAAGATAATGGTTGTTGTTCTTCTAAGGAGGAACATTCATGAATGAGAGTGGAACTTAGACCAATAGGATATGATGGAGTACTTGCAATGGAGTCAATAGTGGGTGATGAAGGATCATTAGGAAAGTTTGATTAGCATTGTGTTCATGTAGATCCAAGGTATTTGTTTGATCTTCTCTGTATGCTTGGGAGGCATATGTCTCATCCAGGGAAGTGGATGTTGATGGATCATGGATAAGGATAGGTAGGGGGTGGATAGGAGCAATGGAGGTTTATTTCTCATAGATAGGTGAAGTGATAGGATCTTTACCATGGAATGCATAGAGTTGGCTATGAGGATCATCATGGCCTTCTTTATCATAGGTAAGATCACATAGGGGATATTGATCATAAATAGGATCAAGTATGTTATTAGTGGGATAATTAGATGGGCCTAGATATTGATCAGAATGAGAGGTTAATGTTTCCTCATGCTTAGGATAATGCTCTTGACATAACTCTTAGCTTTCTTGAATGGACTCAACATGTTTTAGATGTCAAAACCATGGAGACATGATGGAGGTTGACTTAGGCTCAATGGGGAAGACTCTTGAATAGGATCAGGGGGGAGACTACATGATGGGATTTTAAGAATGGGCATGATGCTTGAAGATTCTTTGGTAGGTTCAAACATATGATTTGGATGAATGGTGATGTTTGATTCCTTTCTATTATCCCTTGGGTCACATCCGTTGTAGGTGGATGGGTGGATTTGGGTAATTCCATAGGTTTACTTTTGAAATTCTTGAATTTAGGGCATAAATTTGATGGAAGTTTAGATGATGGTGTGGGTAATGAAGGGTTTGATGGGTTGGAATTTGGAGAGGCCAATGGATTAGGACTAGGACATGGTGTCTTAGGGATAGGAATTTGATTGGATGATGGTGTTGGAAGTGGAATTACTATGAGAGGGGGGTGAATTAGAGTAATGTATAAATTAAAACTTTTATGACTTGAAATGCATATTTGAACTGTTTGATCTTGAACAAATAAGTGGCTTATATATGCAGTGTGAATACTGAGTTTTGAATGAATTTTTTCCAATGACTTAACCAAACATAACATAAATTCTTAACAACTCATATCAAATCATGATATACATTGTTCACATCATGTTGAATGAAAAACCTTTTAATGCTTTCTTTTACATAGGACACCAAACTTACTAATGGAAGAATTTAACATTCATACATTTTACATGAACAATTAAACTTTGAACTTTTAGAGAACTTGGAACTATGATAATGTATTAGAGCATTGCATGAACAAGTTTGAGAAATGACAGAATGAAAACTTAAGCAAGTTAAGTAAAAATCACATAAAAGAGAAACAAAAAACTTTGATGAGTGGAAAACCCTCTTGGGGTAGAAAAATCACTCCAAAATGCCTTACAGGCTTAATTCCAAATTGATTACAAAATTTTTTAGACCACCAGCTTTGTAACAATTCAAGAGCACCAACTCCACCAAAATTCTGAAGCACCAACTTTAGTAGGAGTACCAAATCCTTTACAAAGTTTCTTAAAAACCATGCAAACTATCAGGACCTTATAACTGCATTGGTTTTGCAATTACAAAATCTCAACAAAGTACATATAAGATATATACAAAAATTCCCATTATAATTTGTACTAAATATGACAATACTAAGATAATTTCACTGAAACATGAAATCTCTATAATCAAAATCAAAGATATAAATCCTTTAAACCCTCTTTTCACCCTTTCCAAATACAAATGATATCACTTTAACAACATTATGTTCTACATTCAAAAATCCTTGTTCTCAATAATACAAATTTTTCATCTCAGAGAAATGGCTTATAGCCACATATTTATAGAATATGAAGAAAAATTGAAACCTTCATTGAGAAAAGAAACCCTCAAAGAAAACCCTCAAGTTAGGGTTTGACTTACAAAAACTGAAAATGTACAATAGAAACAATAGAACATCATTTTCCTTTTTCTATTAAAACAAATAAACAATTGTAAACTCTCATTATTTGTCTTTTTGAAAAGTGAAACCAAAATATGAAAGTAAAAACTCTTTCATTTTTCACTTCCTTAATAGAATTTAAAATTATTTTCCTTTCAAGTAAATGAATCTTCAATAATGTCATATTTGAAGAGTAGAGGATAAACCCTTTTTTTTCTTCCAAAAACACAAGGAAAATTTCAGATATTACCTCTCATGGTAGTTTGAAGCATCTGATAGAATCCCATATGATCTCTATTTGATTTACCTCCACTTCCAGCTAACGCGAAGTACACAAGAGAATTCCCAACATGTAGCTCATCATACCTCAAGCTCATACTAAGATTCTACTTAGAACTCACACAAAAACTGTAACTGTATTTGCAAAGGCAGCTAGGGTTCGGCCTTGCAATGTGAGATAAAAAATATTTTCCCTATTATCCTTTACCATGGACCAATTTGACAAAATGTATAATCATTTGGATTCTGAATCAAAACATAATGAGTTTGTTTTTTAAGTCCAATATACCCATAATACTATCATTGCCAAGATAGCCTATTCACATATCATTATGGTCCACGTGAATCATGAATACCATAGTCATTATTTTCCCTTGACTGTCCAAGAAAAAAAATCCATACTTTATGATTAGGCCAACACAAAATAGTGTCAATACTATTGACTTTCCAAGATTAGTCAAGACCGACTTATGAATTAAGTCAAAAACAATGAAACTAAAAGATCAAACAAATAGAGTGTAGCCCAATGACTATGTGTAACATGGTTGATATACAAAATGAAGTCTGACCATACTTTTTTAGCATACACAATGACTTGCCAAAATAACAAAGTCGATACGAATAGGATGCAAAAGTGAAAACAATTAGCCATTTAAATGGCTTATATTTTAATCATCAAAAAATTGATGTGTGTAAAGCTTTAAGCATAAGCTCTTGAAGTCAGATTCATGTGTCTACATTTACCAATTGAAACAATAAGAGCTTGATCTCCTTTATAAAGCATATCTCAGCTATGTGAAATATTTTAATACCAAGTGAAACCAATTGTGAAGGAAAGTAAACTAATATAATAAAAGTGATTAAATATTGCCTTGGTGAAAGATACAAAAAAGAATCAAGTGCCAATATAAACTATCGATGCCATTTTATACCATGAAGATAGAAAGATGCCAAGACAATATAGATGCCAAACCAAGATCAACTTTATAAACATCAAATGAAACCATATTTCCATAAGCATTACCTTTATGAAGCCGATATTCACAACTATGATGCTATCTTATACCTTGCAACTAGTATGATTTATGATTCCATGAATCAAATGATATCTCACTAAAAATGAATCTTGCCAGTATGTGTATGTCACAATGACTTGTAAAAATGCTAAATATACCTATGGAAATCATGAAAGCAAGAAAATGACATGTACACATGCTAAATATACCTATGGCTATCATGAAAGCAAGACACATATCTGAAGCTTATGCTTGTCCTGACATAAAAAACACCATTTCAAATGTCAGTACCATCAAGTAAAGAACTAAAACTAAAAGAGCATGCCATGAACCAAGAGTATAACCATATGATCCAATAGTAAACATCAAGAGCCAATATATCATTAAAATCCCTAATAAGCATAAAAATGAATACCAAAGAGCATGCCAATGGTTTTTTTCATCAAGGACAACCAAAGAAAACTAAGAAGTCAACAAACTCCCCTTTTGACCTTGATGGAAAAAAAAAATTACTCTCCCCATTTTTTCCTCAATGACAAAGAATTAAGGAGAATACAGTGAAGTTCAATGGAAAAAAATGAGAAGTCAACTAACCATTTAACACAATAACCAACTGCAAATAGAGCAATACAGTAGCAATAATATAGTAGACTTGTAAAAGAGAAACCATAGAACCAAGCTCCCTAATGCAGGAGCATCTAGTGGTGTAAGGGCAATCTTGCATCACCCAAAAATAGTTAAATTTCAAGTTTCTCAGTTTTTAGATGTTTTTACATTTTTGGATACCCTTTTTGTCATAATGAAATTCCCAATTTATGGTTTTTATTTTCTATTCTTGGGTGGAATGATATTGCAGTTTTAGTTTCCCAGATTTGCACCTGAAAATCTTCCAAGTTATATTTGAGGCACTTAGAGTCCCCAGAATGTCCCTAAAACTTTCCAAAATCAGCATCACAAATTTCTAGCGCATTATTGACTTTGTGACCTTTCCAACGGTTCAAACAGTTCGTGAATCGGAGTCCCGAATCAAAAGTTATGGCCCCGGAAAGTTGACACACTTTCTAGAAGATACAATTGCAAATGCTCTTTTGAAATTTGAACTTCATGTTGTAAATTTTCAGCGCCAAACCACCTAAACTCAAATTTGAATGTTTTTTTGGCTCCAAACTAATAAGGAGCTCTATTTATAGGCGGGTTTCTAATTTTTGGGTAGCTTTTTGGGGACAAGCTCACATATTGCGAAAGGGTTATTCTATAGCTTTTCTGTAACTTGCATGTGTTATAGAACTTGGGGATTGAGATCCTCTACATGTAAGAAGCTCCATTTTCTGAATAATAAAATTATTCTCTTATTTGTGGGTTATTTTCTGTGTCTCAGGTTGTTCCTTCATCAAGTGGTATCAGAGCGGTTTTTCTTGAGCATGTGGATAGATCGCCGATCATGAGGCAGTTCGCACCAGTACCATGGTTGTGGGTTGACATCAAGAAAGATGCCTCAAAGAGTGATGCCTGGTAGGCATGGTGGTGCTAAAGGTGGTCGAGGTGGCATAAATGCTGGTGGAAGAGATGCACTGGCAGCCCTCCAGAGACAGATTGACACATTACAAGAGCAGTTGAGACGAGGGTTAAACCCGAGGGAGGAAAGTGAGGATGAAGGAGAGGAAGAAGGTTCAAATGTAGAAGAGGAAGAAGAAGCAATTGATCAAGACCAAATGTGGCTAATAAGGGCCATTTAAAATATTGAGAAAAGACCCAAAGCATAAGTCCCCAGTTATTTCGGAAGTCTGAACTCGGAAGAGTTGATTGACTGGATCAACAAGCTAGAAGAATATTTTGAGTATGAGGAAATAGAGGACCCAAATCAGGTTAAGTTTGTGAAAATGAAGCTGAAGGGCCATGCCAGTATTTGGTGGAAAGAGGTCCAGTTGGAAAGAAATCAAACAGGAAAAGGCATGATCACTAGATGGGATCGCATGGTAGAGAAATTGAAGAAGCAGTTCATACCAGTGGACTACGAGTTATATTTGTTGAAGAAATTGCAAGGGTTGAAGCAAGGAAGCAGATCTGTGAAAGAATATACTAAAGATTTTCACAAGATAATCATCAAAATGGGTCACACAGAGGCCAATAAGGAGAAGGTAGCCCGATATCTTAATGGGTTATGACTGAGCATTCAAGAGGAGTTAAGCCTAGTCAGAATGACCACCATTGAGGATGTGTATCAGTTTGCTCTGAAGGTGGAAGAGAAGTTGAAAAAAAGATTTGATGGCAAGCAAAAAGGACGAGGAGGTCAAGGCAGAAGGGGCAATGGAAGACCTTCAGGAAGCTGAAATGATGATGAAAAGAAAAGTGAAGATGTGGGTACTAGCCGAAGCTGAATAAATGACAACTTCTACCGCCCTCATGATCAAAACAGTGGTGATAAAAGAGGTAGAGGGCGAGGGAGATATGGACAAGGATTTAGAAGAGGTGGTTTCAGAGGAACGTGTTTCCAGTGTGGTGAAGAAGGGCATCGAGCCTATGAGTGTCCACAACACCAAGGAAGGGCAGACAAAAGGCCAGAAGGTCGTGGAAGGGTTGCACATGTAGATGAGGAGGCCCAATCTGAACATTCTGATGATGCTGAAAGGGGAGAAGCCCTAGTGATTAGGAGAGCCCTGGTGACTGAGGAAAAGGAACCAGAACAAAGGAAGCATCTATTTTGCACAAGGTGCAAATGTGAAAGAAAATGTTGTGATGTCATTATTGACAGGTGGGAGCACTGATAATTTGGTGTCAGAGGAGATGGTCACAAAGTTGAAGCTAAAGAGGGAAAAGCACCTGCATCCATATCAGATTTCTTGGTTGTAGAAAGACCACAAAGTTTTGGTCAATGAGCAGTGCCTAGTAAAGTTCAAGATCGGAGCTACCATGATGAGGTACTTTGTGATATCATCCCCATTGATGCATGTCACATGTTGTTGGGGAGGCCGTGGCAGTTTGATAGGCGAGCTATACATGATGGCCATGCAAGCACTTATTCCTTGACAAAGGATGGGGTTCGTCACAAGTTGAAACCCCTTAAGGAGACCAAAGAAAAGGTATGCAGTAGTGCTAGAATTTGTTATGTATATGGAAGAAAAATTTTTAGAAGGTATGAAGCATGAGCGTGTGTGTTATGCATTGATTCCTAGAGTAAGTAAGGAGGATAGTGAGAAGGTTCCAGAAGAAGTTTCTGGGATGTTGGATGAGTTTTGGGATATTTTTTCTAATAATGTACCTGAGAGTTTACCACCAATAAGGAAGATTGGTCATCAGATTGACTTAATTCCTAGAGCCAGTTTGCCAAATAAGGTAGCTCATAGAATGACTCCAACAAAAAATGAAGAGTTGAACAAACAAGTTCAAGAATTGTTGAGAAAGGGTTTGATACGGGAGAGTTTGAGTCCATGTGCAGTACCTGCAGTACTAGCACCAAAGAAGGATGGGGAGTGGAGGATGTGTACAGATTCCCAAGCCATAAACAAGATAACAATAAAGTACAGATTTCCCCTGCCAAGGATGGATGACCTGATGGACTGTTTGAGTAGAGCTCAGTACTTCACAAAGATTGATCTGAAGAGTGGATATCACCAGATCCAGATTCGAGAGGGAGACGAATGGAAGACTGCCTTCAAAACCAAAGAGGGCCTGTACAAGTGGTTAGTCATGCCTTTTGGGCTAACCAATGCACCGAGCACATTCATGCGGCTCATGAACGAGGTACTAAAAGAATTTCTAGGAATTTTTGTTATTGTGTATCTAGATGATATTTTTATTTTCAGTAAGACGTTGGATGAGCATCTGATGCATATTCAGAGAGCCTTTGAGAAGTTAAGAGAAGAGAAATTGTTGATTAATTTGAAGAAGTGCAGTTTTGTGAAGAGGGAGTTAGTGTACTTTGGGTTTGTTGTCTCGACAAAAGGTCTCAAGATGGACCCAGAGAAGGTGAAGGCTATTCTGGAATGGCCTACCCCAAGAACTACTATCGAGGTGAGATCTTTCCATGGTTTGGCTAGTTTTTATAGAAAGTTCATTAGAAACTTTAGTAGTATTTGTGGACCCGTGACTGAAACAATGAGAGGGGATAGAAAAGAATTCAAGTGGGGCACTGGAGCAGCAAAAAGTTTTGAACTGTTGAAGCAAAAGGTGACAGAGCAACCTGTTCTAGCCCTCCCAGATTTCAACAAGGTGTTTCAGGTGGATTGTGATGCCAGTGGTTGTGCCATTGGAGTAGTGTTGAGCCAAGAAGGTAAGCCCATTGCCTATTTCAGTGAAAAGTTAAATGATGCCAAGAGAAAGTATTTTGTATATGATCAGGAATTCTATGCGATAGTTCAAGCATTAAAGAAATGGAGACATTATTTGTTGCTAAAGGAATTTGTTCTATATATTGATCATCAGGCCTTGTAGTACATAAATAGTTAGGGAAAATTAAATCAAAGGCATATGAAATGGGTAGAGTTTTTGCAGAGTTATACCTTTGTTTTGAAACATAGGAGTGGGAAGTCAAATAGGGTTGTAGATGCCATAAGTAGGAGGCATACATTGATGACAAAGATGCAGATTGAAGTTGTTGGGTTCAATGAACTCAAGACACTGTATGCAGAAGATCCTGATTTTGCAGAGGCTTGGAAAGCTTGCAAGGAACTTGTTACAGTGGACAGAACAAGGTGGCTACATTTCATAATCTAGGATGGCATGTTATTTAAGGGAAGTCAATTGTGTATCCCGAGGAGTTCCATGAGGGAGAACCTGATAAAGGAGAAGCATAGTGGAGGAATGGCAGGACATTTTGGTCAGGATAAGACCATTGCCATTATCAGTGAGCATTATTATTGGCCTCAGTTGTCAAATGGCTAAAGGAGTGAGTCAGAATATAGGTTTATATCATCCCTTACCTGTACCAGAGAGGCTATGGGAGGTTATACATATGGACTTTGTTCTTGGTTTGCCAAGGACACAACGAGGGAATGATTAAGTCTTTGTGGTGGTTGATAGGTTTTCAAAGATGGCACATTTCATTCCATGTCAAAAGACCCATGATGTAGTCCACATTGCTGACTTGTTCTTCAAAGAGGTGGTGAGGCTACATGGTCTACCAAAGAGTTTGTTTCAGATCGTGACACCAAATTTGTGGGGTATTTTTGGAGGATCTTGTGGAAGAAGCTAAAGATAGAGTTGAAGTTCAGTTATGCACACCATCCACAAACCGATGGGTAGACAGAGGTTGTTAACAGGAGTCTGGGTAACCTACTGAGATGTTTGGTAGGAGATAAACCCAAGGGATGGGACTTGATCTTACCCTAGGAAAAATTTTCTTACAACAATTCTGTCAACAGAAGCACTAGTAGATCACCATTCCAGATTGTGTATGGAGGTAGCCCTAGAACTCTAGAATTGAGGAAGATGGACCAAGAGAAGAAAATAAGTGCTGAAGCTGAATATTTTGCAGAACGCATCAAGGATATACATGAGAAGGTAAGAGAACATATTAACAAGATGAGTATGTAGTATAAGGCTAAGGCAGATTAGAAGAGGAGGTATAAGGAGTTTCAGATTTGTGATGAAGTGATGGTCCACTTGAGGAAAGAAAGGTTCCCAGTGGGAACATATAACAAATTGAAGATGAAGAAGTTCGGTCCCTGTAAAATTTTGAAGAGGCATGATTCAGGGAATGCATATGAGGTAGAGTTGCTAGATGGATTAAACATTTCCCCTGTGTTCAACATTTTAGATTTGACAGAGTATCATGAAGGTGGTGCAGAGGAAGTACCAACGATGGAACAGTGTGGGATTCTAGCACCTACTTCAGAAAAAGGAGGAAATTGAAGAAAGCCTGGATAGTCATGTGGGAAGGAGTACTAGGAACATGCAGTACAAAGAATATCTGGTGAAATGGAAAGGAAGGCCTATTGAAGATTCATCCTAGTTGCCTAAGGTAGAGGTTGACCATTTGGTTTTCCTCCACCATCTGAGACGTGATGGGGTCACTTCTCAAATTACCTTGGGTGTTTGATGCAGGAGCATCCAGTGGTGTAAGGGCAATCTTGCATCACCCAAAAATAGTTAAATTTCAAGTTTCTCAAATTTTAGATGTTTTTACATTTTTGGATACCCTTTTCATCATAATGAGATTTCCAATTTATGGTTTTTATTTTCTATTCATGGGTGGAAAGATATTGCAGTTTTAGTTTCCCAGATTTGCACCTGAAAATCTTTTGAGTTAGATTTGAGGCACTTAGAGTTCCCAGAATGGCCCTGAAACTTTCCAAAATTGGCATCACAAATTTTGAGTGCGTTATTGACTTTGTGACCTTCCAATGGTTCAAACGGTTCGCGAATCAGAGTCCCAGATCAAAAGTTATGGCCCCAAAAAGTTGGCACACTTTCTAGAAGATACAATTGCAAATGCTCTTTTGAAATTTGAACTTCATGTTGTAAATTTTTGGTGCCAAACAGCCTAAACTCAAATTTGAATGTTGTTTTGGCTCCAAACTAATGAGGAGCTCTATTTATGGGTGGGTTTCTAATTTTTGGGTAGCTTTTTGGGAAAAGCTCGCATATTGCGAAAAGGGTTATTTTGTAGCTTTCTGTAACTTGCATGTGTTGTAGAACTTGGGTATTGAGATCCTCTACATGTAAGAAGCTCCATTTTCTAAATAATAAAATTATTCTCTTGTTTGTGGGTTATTTTTTGTGTCTCGGGCTGTGCCTTCATCACTCCCCCTAAAACATGACACTGAAATGTCACTGAGCCATGCATATAACCTACCCAATAATACCAACAACATCAATAGGAGTAAGGATTAAGCATGAAAAATTATTAGAGAGATTCATAAAACACACTGTCCTTGATAGACCAAACAAACTCTTCCACTATACTGCCACTATCTAAACAATCATTCAAAGATCCATATCTAAAACTCAAACCAAGACAAACTATCCTTGTAAGAGCACTTTCAACCTATCAAGCTGATTTTTTTTTACCACTAACCATACAATCTCGATACACAAGATAACACTTTGTCAATGTTTTCCTCAATGTTTCAAAATACTAATCAGGTAAGTATTAGTTGTTCACTGTATTGAGCATAGGCAGTGAATACATAATCCAAGAAAGAATCACATGTATATAGCCATTGTATTAGATACTAAACCATTGAGTGTAAGCAATGCCAAATTTAACATAAATTAGCACCACTTTCATCTCAAAATAAAAAGCATGACTAGATAGTGTATAAGCAAATGTGTAAACTCGCTATTCTTGTGTACTATCTCAAACATGAGAATAACTTCTTGATAGCACATGAATAAGATCACATAATATATTTAAACATTAATAAAATGTACCAAATATTGTCTGCACTTACCACTCAAGAAATATATATTAGATACATGACAACAACATGTCACGCTCTTTGATACCAAAGAATATACGGAAAATACCAAACTGTGTCACTAGTGATATGCAAAAATAGTCCTTTAAGCTTCAAACATTTTCATGCAATACTTCCATCTATTAAGAGCCAAACAAGAATCATAAAGAATGCAACCAAGATTACTAACAATATTTATTCATTGTCAATCAAGATCCAAATAGCACTATGGAATGATCATTGAACCAAAGCCAACAATATCAAGCTACAACATGGATATAAGCATGCAAAGCTTTTTCACAAAATAAATTAAAGCCTTATGATCGATGGTATATATCATATACCGAGTACCACTTCCTGGGCTAATCCATATCACTGTGTACTTGTTAACTATTCATTAACCTAAAATGCCAAGGTCAATAATATATCACAAATGTCACTATCAAAATATTGTCAATGTCAGGACCATAAGATTTAACAAGTAGTAATGTCTTACTGCCATAAGATTCCTCAATAAAATATCATTGTATTATCAAAAATAAAACCAAGATCAAATCAAATATCCTTATCACTGCCAAACTGATTTTAATAGGAATGATTTTCCCAAAGTTCTCCTTATTCACCACTTAGAACTTTATATGCAATAAGTCATTAACAAATGAGCAAGTATCAACTCCACTAAAATTTTGACAACTTTGAAAGAAACAAGTAATTAATCAACTTAAAATGAACTTGATATCAACATAGTTCTTATTGACCCAAGATGCAAGTAGCTAAAGTAATGCATACTTGTCTCAAGTCCTATATTACCAACTTTTGAAGATCAATATCACTACTATCCTGTAGATACTTTGTCAAAGAAGAGTCACTTTCAACTAGAAATCTATTAATCAAATGATCTAGAATCAACAACATTTAGCAATGTATCATGGTTTGTTCAAACAATGGTACTTGTTAAAAAAAATTGTAATACCCTATATCACCACTAGATCCAAACATCCTGACAACTATCCTTCTAAATCAACACAAGATCAAGTCAGTTTGGAATGAATTAAGTGACTCTAAGCTATCAAATAACCCAACTTGTCAATCATAAGGAAACACCATGAATACTATATATAATAATTTATCAAAATGTAAGGAATACATATCAAATAAAATTATTGTTATGCCAATACTATCAAAATTTGAGACTTCTTATGGTTTGTGTCCAAACCCATTACATCTATAACATATAATAGTGTTTTCTATACCAAAGAGAATTTAATTTATTCTAGAAATGTTGTATGAACCTTGATTACTATTCTTATCATTCCACCAACAATTAGTTGCTACATGACCAGATTTGTGATAGATATAACAAATAGTGCAATTATTCAAACTATAATTATTTATGACATATCTTTCACAATCTCTAGCTCTATGTCCATAAACATGACATGAATAGAAGTAACCATGGAATTGGGAATAATTATACCTTGTTGATTGAGATTTCCTGGTAGATGAGAAACATGTGAACTTGTTAGCAGCTTTGATTTTTGTTTCTGGTGTATGATTGTTCAAGTCTATTTTCTTCTTAGGAGTTTTCCTAACCTTGAAACTCTATCCACCTTTTGTTGCAAAGAATATTTGGTGTTGAGACTCATCTTGAACTCTTGAACTTTGGAATTTTTCATATCCTACTCCTATAGGATCTTTAGAATAATTTTGTCTGCCAATCATCTCATACAATTGATTAGCACTATGATCATTTTTTTTATTTTTATCTAATTGAACCTTGACACTTTCAATCTCTTTCCTTAATGCCACTAATTATCTTTCAAGTTTTAGACATTCAATCTTTGTAACTTCCAGATCAGACCTTATGACATCTGCTACCCTCTTACATTCTTCAATTTCAATTTTTTGACTAATAATCATATCATCTTTAAGAGTTAGTTCTTTTAACAAGGAATCATTAACTAGACATTTCTTTAAAGAAGCAATCTCATTTTTTAGTTTAATACATAACTCATCCTTTTCTTTTAACTTGGCTTCCAATCCTTCTTCAATATTTTTCTTATCAACCATTTGGGCTTTTAGAAATTCAATAATCTTCTTATGACCATTATGATCTTGTATTACAACTTTATTAACATTGAAACTTTCTTGTAGGCATACCTTAAGATCCTTATTTTATTTTCTAAGACTCTTAAGTTCATCTAAGGCAACAAGCAGTTCTTCCTCGAAATCAACCTCAAATTCATCACCTTCATATTCTTTTTCACTTGCAAAGTGAATTTCTTCTTCTCCAACTATAGGATCACATTTAGGATTAGCTGGTAGAGGTATTTCTTGAGACAAAACTTCACTAGACTTGACACTAGTGTTTTTCTTCTGATTTATGTTTCTTTTACACTTACCAATAATATTCCTCTTATCAAGAACTTGGCTGAACTTAATCTGGTTAGGTTTATGCAAGGATATATAGCTTTTTACACCAACATTAACCAAAATCAGATATGTTTCACAAAACATATAAACTATACAAACAAATATAAATACCTTCTCAAACTTGTGACGTATTGGCTTCCAAGACCATAATCAATCCTAGGTATGAAACCTAATGCATGATCCCACACTCTGATACCAATTGTTGGAAGTGGAATTACTCTAAGAAGGGGGGTGAATCAGAGTAATGTATAAATTAAAAAATTTATGACTTGAAATGCAAATTTGAACTCTTTTATCTTGAACAAACAAGTCACTTATATATGCAATGTGAATACTAATTTTTGAAAAAAAAATTTCCAATTACTCAACCAAACATAACATAAATGCTTAACAACTCATATCAAAGAATGATATACATTGTTCACATCATGTTGAATGAACAACCTTTTAATGCTTTCTTTTACACAGGACACCAAACTTACTAATGACAAAATTTAACATTCATACATTGAACAGGAACAATTAAACTAAGAACTTTTATACAACTTGGAACTATAATAATGTATCAGAGCATTGCATGAACCACTTTGAAAAATGACAAAAATGAAAACTTAAGCAAGTTAAGCACAAACCACACAAAAGAGAAATACATAAATTTGACAAGTGGAAAGCCCTCTTGGAGTAGAAAAACCACTCCAAAATGCCTTACAGGCTTAATTCCAAATTCATTACAAAAAATTTCAGAGCACCAAATCTGTAACAATTCAGGAGCACAAACTTCACTAAAATTTTGAAGCACCAACTTCACTAGGAGTGCCAACATCTTTAAAACGTTTCTCAAAAACCATGCAAACTGTCAAGACCTTATAACTGTGCATTATTTTGGCAATTAAAAAATCTCAACAAAGTACATATAAAAGATATCCAATAATTCCCATTATAATCTATACTAAATATGATAGTACCAAGATAATTTCACTAAAATATAAAATATCTATAATCAAGATCAGAGATATAAAGCCTTTAAACCCTCTTTTCATCATTTTCAAATACAAATGATATCACTTTAACAACAACATTTTGTTTTGCATTCAAAAACCCTCATTCTCAACAATATAAATTTTTCATCTCAAAGAAATGGCTTATAGCGACATATTTATACAATATGAAGAAAAAAAAACCTTCATTATAAAATAAACCCTCGAGTTAGGGTTTGAGTTACAAAAACTAAAAATGTACAGTTGAAACAATAGAACATCATTTTCCTTTTTCTGCTAAAACAAATCAACAACTGTAAATTGTCATTATTTTCCCTTTTTGAAAAGGGAAACCAAAATATGAAAGTTAAAACTCTTTCATTTTTCATTGCCTTAATAGAATGTAAAATTCATTTCCTTTCAAGTAAATGAATCTTCAATAATATCTTATTCAAAGAGCGGAGGATAAACCCTTTTTTTTTCTTTCAAAAACTTGTTATTCGCCTTCAAAAACACAAGAAAAATTTCAGATATTACCTCTCATGGTGGTTTGAAGCAACTGATAGAATCCCATAAGATTTCTATTTGATTTACCTCTGCTTCTAGCTCAAGTGAAGTCCACAAAAAATTCCCCACAACACATAGCTCATCATACCTCAAGTTCATACCAAGATTCTACTTAGAACTTGCATGAAAACTATAACTGTATTTGTAATGGTGGCTAGGGTTCAGCCTTGCAATGTGAGATTAAAAGCTTTTCCCTATTAGCCTTTACCATCAAGAAATTTGGCAAAACATGAGTATGTTTTCTAAGTCCAATATACCCATAATACTATTGCTGCCAAGTCAGCCTATTCACATATCATTATGGTCTACGTGAGTCATGAATACCATAGTCATTATTTTCCCTCGACTATCCAAGATAAAAATAATCTATATGTTATGATTAGGCTGACACAAAATAGTGTCAATACTATCTACTATCCAAGTTTAGTCAAGACCAACTTTTGACTTAAGTCAAAATAAATGAAACTCAAAGATAAAAAAAATAAAGTGTAGCTCGATGACTATGTGTAACATGGTTTATATACAAAGTGAAGTTTGACCATACTTGTTTAGCATACACAATGACTTGCCAAAATAAAAAAGCCGATATGAATAGGATGCCAAAGTGAAAACCAATAGCCATTTAAATGGCTTATATTTTAATCATCAAAAATTGATGTGTATAAAGCTTTAACCATAAGCCCTTGAAGTCTAATTCATGTGTCTACATTTACCAATTGAAACAATAGGAGCTCGATCTCCTTTATAAATCATATCTTGGCTATGTGAAAGATTTTAATACCAAGTGAAACCAATTGTGAAGGCAAGTAAACTAATATAATACAAGTGATAAAATATTGCCTTGGTGAAAGATACACAAAAGAATCAAGTGCGAATATAAAATGTTAATACCATTTTATACCATGAAGATAGAAAGATGCCAAAACAATATAGATTCCAAACCAAGATCAACCTGGTAAACATCAACTGAAACCATATTTCCATAAGCATTACCTTTATGAACCTAATATTCATAACTATGATGTTTTCCTATACCGTGCAACTAGTATGATTTATAATTCCATGAATCAAATGATATCTCACTAAAAAATGAATATACCAGTATGAGTATGTCACAAGTACTTGTAAACATGTTGAATATGCTTGTGGCTATCATGAAATTAAGACACATATATGAAGCTTATGTTTGTCCTGACATAAAGAACACCATGTCAGACGTCAGTACCATCAAGTAAAGAACTAAAACTGAAAGAGCATGCAATGAACCAAGAGTATCACCATATGATCCAACAGTGAACATCAAGAGCCAATATATCATTAAAATATTGAATCACCATAAACATGAATACCAAAGATCATGCCAATGAATTTTTTCATCAAGGACAACCAAAGAAAACTGAGAATTCAACAAATGTTATGATAAAGTTATAGGGTCAATGAACTAGATTGGTGTTCCCCTTGTCAAATGGAACATGAGAATTAAAAGGATCTTTATTTTGTTGCCAAGGTGGACTTGGGCTCCTATGTTGTTGTTGTGATATGGGTGGATATGTTGATGTGGCATTGTCATGATAGGTAGGTGGGTTTGGTTGGCATGGTGATGAAGGTGAAACATAGGATTGTGGTTGAATGTGTTGAGGTTGTAATGGTGTTTAGACTTGATGTGGTATGATTTTTTGTTGTGATAATGATGGAGGGTTTGCATAGGATAATGGTTGTTGAGAGGTGGATTGATATGTATAAAAGTCAACACTAGAAGATGTGTGATAGGTTGATGAAGGGGTAACATGATATGTGGATGGATGAGGTTGATATGATAATATAGGTGACATGTATGATTGATGTGAAATCTGTTGATGTTGTGCTTGTTGGATTTGATGTGGTGATTGGAAAAGTGGCCATGAGGTATTGGGCTTGACATATGAGTTTTTGCATTTGAGGTGATTAGTTTTTTTGAAGTTTTTGTATCATGTCATGGAATCCTTGAATTATTTGTTGGTGTAAAGGTGATTGGCTTGTTTGAGCTACATGAAGTATGTGAATGAGCTTTTGTGGTGTTTCTTCTAATTTTTTCATGGTGTAAAATGATGTTGATTGGATTAAAGAGATGATGATAATTAGGATATGATGGAGAATGATAAGATTTGATGATTGGGATGATGTGACAAGTGTTTATTAGAAGTTTGACTTGGTCAATATCAAACACAAGATTTCACATATAAATGCATGAACACACACACCAAACATAATGATAAATTTATCTTTCAAGATTAAATGTTATGACTAAGAAAACTCTTGAATACACAAAAAGTATAATGCTAGTCAATTTGGTATGGCCAATTAGGTCTTGAGCTAGGATGCACAAGGTTGACTAAGGATGATTTGAAAGCAATATCCTACCACACAACTAGGAGAAAGGGGTAACCCACCCTTCACCTTCACTTCCCAAAGGTATAAAGTTCTATGGGGCTTAGCCAAGAGTGACAAGATTTTAACTCCCAAAGGAGCATGTATTTCGATTCACACTCGATTAGGTCATCCCTTGGAGGGGTGTGTTCTCTAAGCAGGCCTCTAGAAGAAGGGTATGACAAAAGTGAACCAAGTGAGGTGTTTTTGAGGACACACACATTTGACTCACACCCGCAGTTGTTAATTTCCTTTTATAAATGATATGTGTGTAATAAAAAAATGGAAGCACTTTCTCTTTTTAACCCAAATTCAAAATGTGTGATGGAAGAAAATGGTTCTTTTTAAGCCTAATTTCAAAGTGTGATTGTAAACAAGATGTTCACTTTAAAGCCCCAAATTGAAGTGTGTTGACAAGCAATGATTAGAGATGAAAGATGGAATGTGTGCACCTAGAATTTCTTTAGCTCCAAATTTGTGTCCACTTGTTCCAATTTTTACTTTTAAGTGTTTATTTTTCTATACATTCACAAAACCAACAACAAAGAAAAAACCCTCACAAGATAATTGATCACTAATATTAGAGGGTTAGCTAGTCAAGAAAAATCTTATTTTTGGAAATGTTTTCTGCATCAAAAATAAAAATACAGAGAACAAACTCTTACTAAAATTTCAAGAGCTTTCCAAAAATATAAAGAAATCCAAAACAATTGTTGTTTTCACCCAGTATTAATTTTTTATGAAAAATCATAAACAAATTATTAAAAATTCAAAACAAGTCCAAAAATTCTAATTTTTGGATTGGAGGCACCTTACATTATCCCAAATCTATAGAAATTTTTTTGGGAAAAGCTATGCAACTATTTGAATATTATGGTCAAATCTTTGAAAACTAGGTTTTTGTCCCAAAATGATGCAAAACCTACAACAAAAATGATCTAACTCCAAAATTTCTCAAAATTTCTCAAAAAATTGAGCTAAAATTTAGTTAGGGGGTTCAAGTCGGGTTCACCAAAATGTATATGAAAAATTTGCATAAAACAAAAATGATAAAACAATAACATGCATTACTTAATCCAAATCTTTAATACCTCAAATAGACACAATGATGGATGAATTATTTGATTGATTTGATATGTTGGTTGGTCAATTCAACATCATAACATTGATATGGAGATGATAGATGAATGCTGATGTATAGAAATGGATGATTCAAGATTAATTTTTGCAACATAAGGATACTTGAAGAATCAACCCTCCAAATGGCTTATGAGATAGTTGATTTATAGTAAAGATATGATTTGAATTGATGGTTGAGATTGGATTTCAATAAGATGTCTTAATCAATAGCCAAGATTAAAAGTTGTAGTATGAAATAGGGTTAGCGAAAAATTAGGGCAATGATAAGGATTAATTGTTGAGATTGAGTTATAAGATAATTCAATCAAGGTCTAAGATTAAATGAGATGTCAAGAGATAAGATTGGCATGGATAAAGAGGTGATAAGAGAAATTAAATAATAAAAATTATTTAATTTAGGTGGTCAATGAATAATTAAATAATAAGGATATTATTTAATTATAGAGGAATGTGACAAAAATAATCATTTTGAATTAAATAACAATTTAATTCAAAATTCAAGAGAGTGAAGGAAATTAAATAAATAAGAATTTATTTAATTTTAGAAATAAGGGGACTTAATTAGTGATGTAATTAAATAAATAAAATTTATTTATTTAATTAGGAAGATATAAATATAGAAGTGAATTAATTAAATAATTCAAATTATTTAATTAATAAAAGACTTATGACTTTGGAAACTAATTATCAAAGAAAAAAGGTGAAATGATGGAAAATTTAGAAGTTGCAGGCCTAGGACAATTTTTTAGTGTCTACAACTTGATAATTACATTTCATGTTAAAGCTTGCCTCATGCTGATGCAGAAAAGCTAAATTTGGGGCATCATTATTTCCTATCCATCCACAACTAGACTTGATAATGTCCCTAAAGGAAAGGCTTATGATACTTTGGATGAGTAAGATGTATCTTGTAAAAGCTACCCTAATACAATCTAAGATGTTACTAATATACTAGACCCAAATTTAGGACTTCATTACTTTCTACTAGGTGTTTTACAAAAATATGTTGATTCCACATTTAGCTAGAAATTTGACAGCCAATAGAGGTTTTTATATTGTGAAGTACTATTTTTAATATGTTGATGCTATAGAAGTGTTCGAGTTTGGGTTAGAAAGGTGACAATCAGTAATGGTATTGACTACATAGTATTATTGCTCTATAATTTAAGATTTTGTGGTAAGTTTGTCAATTGTAAAATCAAACACAGTGCAAAAAATATCAACACCACAACTATTCCTGAGAATGCCCCCTAAGGAAAGGCTGACATAATCCCTTGATTATTTTTGGGCGTAAGATATTTCTCATTAAAGGTGATCTAATCCCTTCCTTAGATCTAAATACAAGGAGTATGGTGATGCATGTTTGTAGTCTAAATAAGAAATTATTTTTACTAAGTACGCTCAGCTACTGTTTTACAGATAGCTTGTGTAAAAGAGACATTGTGATTTTGAGTGGGTGCTTTACAAAAATAAACCTATTCTATAGATGTGCTATAGTTTAGATTAGAAGGATGACAATCTACAAAGGTATTAGGGTTTAGGATTTGTAGGAGGGTAAAAATTTAAATCTAATAAAATTTTAAACATTCTTGAGGTTAAAATGACTCTAAAAAAATAGATCTAAAAATATGAAGGTATTCACTTACATTGGAATAGAAAGTACATCACAAAATTAATATAGTATGTGTTACTAGATTAGTATAGTGTAATAAGGAAATATTCTCAATATCATTTTAAGATAAAATAATAGAGAGCGGTGTATGTAAAGTTGCCTCTTATTATTCCAAGAGTGTAATAGGCCTCCATGTTTCCAGCATCTATACATTTTTGGATGAAAGACATACTCTTTGAAGTGCATAAGGATTGGGAGGCATATTGCAACACTTCTTTCTAGTTTTCCTAACATATTAAACCTATTGCATCAACAAAAATAAAATGAAAAAACTCTCTATAAATGAAGAAAATCTCTTATACATACAACTAATTTTAAAGAAAAATAGATTTCTTATGCTAGAAGTGCTCCAAAGAATTCTATAGAATGATTTGAACTAGAGCTAAGTTTTTAGAAAATGCGGGTGACCAATTCATCTAGGATCTGGTTAAAATGACTAATTGCAGAATTCTTGCAACCTTTTATCATCTTAGGGCTTTTATGATCATATTTCATATCAATATCCCACTTTTCCATTAGATGGAAAGAAAACACCAATTCATATAGGATCTGGTTAAAATTATTGATTGCATAATTCTTGCAACCTTTTATCATATTGGGGCTTTTATGATCATATTTCATATCAATATCCCACTTTTCCATTAGATGAAGAGAATGAAATAGATATCAGTTCCTATGTATTCAATAACAAAAGTCACATTTTTTAATTTTAATTTTAATTTTTTTGATGAATAGGTGGCTATCAATATTAATTCAAATATAAAGATACATATTCACAAACAAAGGGTGTGTGGTAGAGAGGCACACCTCGAGAGTCACATGGGAAATGCCAAAAAAATTAACGGATTACATGGGCTAAGCCCAGAAGTCCAAAAATAACAAAGATAAAAAGGCCATTAAGCAACCAAAGTAGTGCCAGCAGAGCCAGGAGGGTCTCTGTCATCCAAATTTTTCCCCCACTTTTCAGCAGGGTCTGGAGTGATGTCAAGAGGATGACCCCAACCATCATCAGCATCTTTTTTCTCTTTATCTTCTTCCTTGTGTCGAGGAAAGATTGCAAGTTCCATACGTAGGAATGTTTTACCGGTAACTAGCCACCCAAAGCCAGAAGTAGGAGGATCATCAGAGGGCCACCCACCACCACCACCATTCCCTAAAGCACCACTAGAAGGCCACCCCTAAGTAGCCCACCGCATAGGAGAATAGTTTCATCGAGTAGTGCGAGAATCCCACTAAGGAGGGGGTTGTGAACGGGGACGTGTAGAGCCACTCCACTGTCAGCTCCTGGAGGGTGATTGGCTGTAGGAAGAGGTGGATGAAGTGGGGACCTGAGCAACAATAGAAGGGGCATTGCCCTAGTGGTCCAGGAGAACCTGGAGGTGACCAACCTCAAGTGCAACTTTGTTATCTTGCACTTGAACTTGTAAAAGCACATTAGATAAAATCATAGCTTTATCATATAAAGATACATGAATATCCATTTGAGAATGTGGAAAAATGCAAGCATTTCTATCCTTCCAAATATTGAAGATAATTTCCACCCTGAAAGTGTGCCAAAGCTGGGTGAATTTTGCAAGAATTCTAGGAGAATTTCTAAGCAACATCATATGCTAGGAGAAAGGTTATGGCTGAAAGGGCCAAAAAAAATTATGCATCCAAGTCCAAATTTGTTGAGCTCTAGGACAAAACCAAAAAAGATGCTTCAAATTCTTAGCTTTCCCACAAAAAGGGCAATGAGGGTCTCGTACCCTCAGGTGGACCAGCCGAGAACCCACAGGAAAGCCTTGGAAAATAATACACCAAGAAAAGTGGGAAAGCTTTGGCTCAACACTTGGAGACCAAGTGGCAGCAAATCTTTTACACTATACATGAGTGGGAGATTGAAGAAGCCACCTCTAGTTCAAACTTTGAATCATAGGAAAATGTGGTGAAAGCCACCTTAACCAAGCTGAGGCTTGTAGTTCCTGAAAGGGGTTTCTAGATACCACTTCAAGTCTTTCCACCAAGGTTTGGTCCCGCAAATTCTAACCTTATGAAGTATTTCAGCCAAAATGGCTTTCACTAGACCATCATAAGTAGTAGGGTCCTGGTTATGAAGCCTGTACTAGGCACGAAAAGTATCCCATGACAAGATACACATGGTCAATCAGGGAAAAATATGTTGTAGGGTTTGGATACCCTTCTTGTGAAATATGAGCACCTTAAGCCCTGGTGACTTAGCCAATAGTTGACCATTGCTAGCAAAAAGAGGTGACCACCAAACATTGTGCTAGTTGAGAGAAAGCCCATCTCAAAAACTAGAGCTAGCCCAATGGAGCCAAGGTTTGACAACTTCCCAGGCCTGCCAGATACTTTTTGCCACAAAAAACCCAACAATCTTGATTGGTTCATTCATGACCAGAAGGGTTTGAAAGCCAATCCCCTTCCAGGCAAGTCTATGAACAAGGAATTTTGATTGAATACTATGCCTGAGAATAATTTTCTAGGCCTTGTCCCTAATAAGGGCATGAATAATCAATTTAACACATAGAGCAGTCCCTTGTCATTGAGTAGAAAGTAACCTGAGGCCTCCCAAATCTCTAGGAAGACAACTAAATTCCCAAGCCACATGATGAAACCATTTATAGGTTTTAGAGGAGGCCCAAAGAAAGTCATGAAGTAGCTTCTCAAACTTGCCATAGGTAGCTTTGGAGGGGTCCTAGCACGAAGAATAATAAACATGGGTGGCCGCTAGGATTTTGGAACACACCTAAAATTTCCCTACTACAGAGAGGGGCTTAGTAACCCAATAATTAAGCTTCTAGTCAACTTTGAAAAACATGGCTTGCCAAAGCTCAGCCAGAGATTCCTGAAAAGAAAAGGGAATGCCTAGAAACTAAAAAAAAATTCCAGGCCCAATACACTTCCAACCATACTTTTCAGCCACGACGGGGAGGGCAAGATAGATCATCAGTAACACAAAGTCTTATGCCACTGGATGGCAGAGCCAGAGGCAAGACAAAAGGTGTTAAGACACTCAAGAGCAGCCGCAATGGAATATTTGTCCTCTGAAAGGGTGAGGAATGAGTCAACAGCACAATGGCCATTAAGAAGATGAGCCTGAGAGTTAGGCAGAGAAATGCCCTTGACTTGCCACTGGGAAACCGCATTGACCAAAAGATAACCAAAACCCTCAGCTGCAAGCACATATAAAGAGGGGGCCAGTGGACACCCATTCCTGATGGAACGAAAGAGACCAAAGGTAGAGGACTGACAACCATTGATGGTGATACAAGTTGAGGCATCCACAAAGAGAATTCAAATAGATTGAATGAAATTGGACTCAAAACCCAAGGCTTGCAGCATAGCAAGAATAAACGGGCATTCAATGAAATCATAAGCCTTGGCAAAGTCAATCTTAATGAACATGACTTTCTAGTTTGAGTGTCTGGCCCATTCCATGCCTTCCCAAACAACAATGATATTATCCAAAATAAATCTAGATTTGATGAACCCAATTTGTTCTGGGCACACGATCTGAGGTAGAAGATGGCAAATTTTAAGAGCCATAGCCTTGGCAATAATCTTGTAGGAGACATTAAGAAGCACGATAGGTCTCTAATTACAGATGTTTTCTGGGTCAACTAGTTTAGGTATGAATTTTATGTTACCTTTATTGATTAAGTTACGTAGGGAATTTGAGTGAAACGCTTCTAAGTAAAGTTGATGCAGATCATGCCCAATATCATCCCACATGGCTTTGTAGAATTCACAAGGGAATCCATCAATTCTTGGGGATTTTTCATCAACCATGGAGTACACAACCTCTTTGAGATCATCAACTGATAAAAGTTAATCACCAAAAGAATTCTGAGCTAAAGAAATCTTATTTGGCACAATAGCAAGGTAAGCCTAAAGGGCTTGCTGTTGCACAGTTGTGACTTCTTGTGTAGTGAAAACTTGCTCATAATGGCGTACAAAGGCCTAGAGAATGTCAAGCAGCTCAGAGAGCACCTGAGCACCATTTTTAATTTTTTAAATGCCCAAGGATGAGTGTCTGACATGCAAAGCCAAGAAAAACTCTTTGGAGGAACAATCACCAACTTTTAGCTAGTGTAACCAAGCTTTGATTTGCACTGTTCGAGTAGCATAGTTGTTAGCAATTTTTGTTTTGTGCCTTAGCTCTGCCACCCTAACTTATAAGGAAGGAGAAAATGGGTTGGCCACTAAAGCCTCATAGGCAGCACAAAGGTCAGCGATGGTAGCCTCGTAAGACCGCCGGCAAAAAATAGCTAGTTGGCGCCCATAAATGCACCAAAACCTAGCCGTGCAGATGATAGCCTCATTCCACCAAGAAATCCAACTTGTATGATGAGTTGGCCTACACTTCAAATTCCAAACTCTTCCAATGTGGGCCAAGGTAGGCTTGTGGTAGAGTAAAGACATGTTTAAAAAAAATTGAGTTTTACACATACTAGGCTATTGAGTCTCCCATTCAATGCAGAAGGAAATGGGAAAATGATCTGCCAAAGTCACATCCACTAATAGCTTAACTAGGAGAGAGGAGCTATCAAATGAGAAAAAATATTGTACTGAGATCATGACATGATCAAGGCACTTAAATATTTTGTGAGAACTAGCTCGGTAATTGCACCAAGTGTGCTAGAGAGAATGAGAATGGTGGTGACCAATATGGGGATAAAAAAGCCCCAATTTATTGTGCATGTAAAACCACACCTCCCTTTCCCCAGCTTTCCATCTGAATGGCAGAGTGCCATCTTTTCCAAATGCCATTTCTACCATACTAAAGTCCCCACAGAGTAACCAGGTAGCAACTGGTAAAAAATCAACAATCCAATGCTAGAGAAAAGAGCATTCCACAACATCATTAGAAGCATAGACATTAATAATCTCAAAGGAATGGTTATCAATGTTGAGAAGGATCTAGATGAGCCAATGAGTGGGATCAAACCTGTGGTCGACCACAGAGGAGTGCCACTATGGGCCAAAAGGATGACAGCTCCACCACACCCAACATCACGGGTAGTACAAAACATTTTACTAGCTAGCCAAATAGAACGACTAGCCACGGAAAGCAAAAAACTAGAAATTTTAACTTCTTGGAGACAAAGCACTTCAACACCAGAGTACTTGCACAAGGTATCCCTGATAGAATAAATTCTAGAGAGGTCTATCAGACCTCAAACATTCCATGAAAGGAACTTCATGAGTGAAACTCCATATTTTTGAAACCTGATTCCTCTTCATTCAGATAAGAGAAACGATTCTGTAAAAATTCTACCAGAACTGATCCAATCTGAATGGACAGGGAGGACATCCTCCATTTTTCATGAACATATTTCCCTTCTTCCCTAGGAGGGGAAGGGTTGTGAGAACACCTATGAGCTCATATCACAGGAGAAGCCACATTTGGCTTTGTTAACATGATAGCAGCTAGTAGAGGTGTAGCCTTTGGCCTAGGATACTACGAAACATAATCAATTCCAATCGGGGATTCTTTCCCATTCATAGAAGGGTTTGAAACATCTTTCATTGGCTCAGAGGTCACGAGACCCAACCCAAAACCAATGGTCTTATTCTTTTGGTTAATAACTGTCATCCATTTTGCATTAGGTTTGGCAGCAGATGCAGCCACCAAATGAGACTTTTCAACATCTTGTGGTGGACAAGGTGTATGAGGCACTGCTAAAGGGTAGTACTTTATCTTGTGGTCCATAGACTGACACCTATAGCACATGTTGGGAAAATTAAAATAGGTCACCTTTTGGGTGTGGCAGAAAGCTCCAATTTGGATATCAATGGATTCTTTTAACTCTTTGGAAAGGTCAACTTCCACACAAACCCTCAATGCAAATAACCGTCCCCAGTGAGGAGGCTATACTATTCAAGAAAGGAACACAAGGAAAAGGTAGATCAGAAAATTCAATCCAAACTGGGACCTGCACCTTGGTCTCGTCTGAGATAGCAAAGTCATGAGTCCATGATTGAAAAACTAACAAAGAGGACCGAACATACCAGGGCCCATGGCTTAAGATAGCCTGCACATGATTGAACTCCACAAATCATAACAAAAAGAAACCCTTGGTTAAGTTTTGGACCATATCAAGGCAAACCCCATGAGGGACCCAAGCCTTGTTAACCCAATCTTTAAGCACACTTTTGGGGGGAGTTCTCCCAACAAAATACCCAACAAGGGTGTACTGCTCAAGCCATTGATAGGCATAATCAAAATCTAGTAAACGCAAAACCACATCAGCTGGTGAATCAGAGCACTTACCTCATGAAAGACTTTCAGAACAAATTTCTAGGGACATTTGTTTGGAGGAGCCATTAATTATCACCATCAAACCACTAACACTAGCAAGAACTGTTGGGTTAGAGCTGGTTGAAGGCATATTAAAACAAGAAACCATAGTAAATACAGGCTATACACACAATAAATGAGGGTTTTCTTGCACAGGATGCATAGTATGACACAAAATGGTGACCAAAGAAAATAAAAAATCCTAGCAAGACTCATCTATCTTGTTCCATGTAATTCATTCATTGGGATTCCAAAAGTCACATTTAACATTTATTCCTTTTTATATGCTATGAAATTGTTTCCCCCTTTTTTAATTAAATAAATATTTATCTTATTAAAGACTGATGGTGTAGTAAATATCTAAAATTTAATAGTACAACTTTTGAATAGGTAAGTCTTCACAATTTAGGGTTCATAAATTTTATTAATGGGTACAACTTCTTGTTGGAGGATTCTAGAAGCAATTTCAATTTCCATATTTAAGTTCCATGAAATCCCATAATTTTAGTAATCTTCCTAGAAGTAATCTTCCCATGACCCATAATTAATATGATAAAAGTAAGTAATCTTCACATGACCTATAATTAATATGATAAAAGTAATCTTTTAGTATTTAAATTTTATTACACCTACATGTGTTATACAATTAAAAATTCTTGTTGGAGGATTCTAGAAGTGATTTTTGTATTTAAGGAACATGCAATCCCAAAATTTTAGTGGCTAGAACACGTAAATAGAAGATTTTTAGAAGCAATCTTCACATGACGCATAATTAATATGATAAAAGTAATCTTTTAGGATTTAAATTTTATTACACTTATTGTGAAACTTAAATCTGCAATGCTTCAAACAATGACCACAATTATCTTAGTTAGTCAATTCAGAATAAGCAAACTGAAGATTCCTATGAAATACTTAATCATGCTAAGATATGTAAACTAAATAGAAAAAAAACAACTAATTGAAAGCATATGAAAACATTATCAAACCCCTATCTCATAGTGGGTTCGTGCTTCTTTGATGTGGAAAGAATCCCTTTCCCAATCCTTGATAAGCTTTTGGATGAAATGATGAAAAAGATGCTAGATGATGACCAAGATGAATTGCAAGATGAATGTGTATCAAGTTGCCTAAGATTGTGGAGTTGTGGAGGATTAAATCAATAGAGAGCGTCTTTGTTTATAGAATAGAATGATAGAAGAATACAAGATAGGAGGAATGTGGGACAAAAGATAATCCAATGCCATTGTGCCACTTTTCAACATTCCAATGGAGGGAGGTTGAGCACATTTTGATCAAGTGCAAGTTTGAATTTTGAATTTGATGAAGTGACATATTTAGGTGGGATGAAAGATGAGTTAAATGTCAAGTTTGACTTGTGTAAGAGACATGTAAGAGATCTTAAATGCCTTGTTGGATGGACAAGTCATGTGGTAGGGAAAATTCAAATTGGGAGAATATTCCCTCAAAGATACCATTTTGACTGAAAAGGAGGAATTAATAAATCAATTAAATTAATTTATGTGCACAAGTTGCAAAATCTAGAGAAAAGAGGATTAGGATTAACATTAATCATGGTTGGATTAATTAAGATGAAGATTAGATGATTTTGACTTCTTAACTTAGATACTTGGATTTATTTAAATCAAATGGGAGGAAATTGATGCATTAGTAATTTAATTAAATAAATTTGATTTATTTAATTCAATGAGGAACATTTGAAGATAATTAAATAAAATTTATTTATTTAATTTAAGGAGTATGATAAAGGGATGATTAAGGATGACATGGAATTAGTGAATATGGATTAGATGCATGATGTTAATTTTGCATGTATGCACCTACAGGTGCTATACAATAACATCAAAGAATCTCTTGACATTACCTATTTAATTAAAAAATAAAACATAAGGAACAAATATTTAAAAAATAATAAATATATTAAATAATTTTAACTTAAAGAAACTCTTAAATAATTAAAACAATTATAGATAACCCTTAAATAAACAAAATAACTCATTAAATAAATAAATTAAAATAAATATTTTTAAATAGATATATTTAAGATAATATATTTATAAATCTATATATATAAATATATTATTTTAAATATATTTATCTAGAAAATATTTCTTTTTATTTATTTACTTATATAATCCTTATATATTAGAAGAGATAATAGAAATGAATTTTAATATAAAATAAAATAACTATATAAAAAAATTAAATAATTTTTTTTCAATAAACTGTGTCTAAAGGTTCAAACCCTAGTATATAAAATAAGAGCTAGGTCAATAAATAGCTAAATAGCTAACGAGAACTAAAAATAGACATTAAAATTTTTACATTCAAGAGGAATAAATATTTAAAATTACATAGAGGATGAATAAATTATATGATAATGTGTAGATTAGATTAGAAGAAAGGAATACAAATATACTTCAATGTAAAATAAAATAAAATAAATTACTCTCTATTCTTTATTCTATGGTTAAGGTTTATCAAAATTTTGTTTAGGGTTTTCCTTCGTAGCCTATTCTATGCTCAAACCACATGCCATCTTCTCATTCCATTGCCCACATATTTCACATCACAATTTGATTCTCCACCGCTTAATCCCTTAATGCGATGTGTTATAGCTTTAAATATTTATAGATAATGGACACGTGTTAACATTATATTTGATCATGACATCCCTTCAAACAAAAGTTGCACAATGCACTAAAGGAAATAATGGGATAGGTGGTGAGCCTATAATGCATCATGTTGCTTCTTCAAAGCATATTTTATATATGAGTTGATCATGTTGAAAACGTCCTATGTGCAAATAGCTAAGATAGAAACACATGGTCAAATCTAAACTCGTCATGTATGCCTAAATCATCACAATTTGAAGTTACTAGTATAAAATGTAAAATGCAATGTGTGATAAGGAGGTATAAGGAATTATATGCACTAAGAGGACATATGCCTATATTGCAGTGCATCACAAGGGTTGTATGCATCATAGTTTATGTTTCTCTATAAAGGGAAGAAGGTGTATTATGGATTGCTCAGTGCTCTAGATTGTGACATGTGGTTGCATCTTAATGCAACACAGAACCACAACGATCAAAATTTCATGTTGAGGGTTAGAAAGTGAAAATACGATGTGCAGTGAGAGATAAACATGAAGTGGATCCAAAAATAGAATATTATGTGATAGGATTGTAGGATAGGTCATCACAAAGTTTTAATACAGTGCACTTTAGACTAAAGGGGCACAATGATAAAATTCAATGTGCATTGCAGTATAGAGGGGAGATTTGAGGGTGACATTTTAGCATATGATTTCATCATAAAGATGCAAGTTTCTATAGTTTAGTCTCCAAAATAGAAGAGGGTGGTGGTAAATTTTAAAAGCGATTGAGTATGCATGGTGCTTTAGGGCCACAGTGCATGATCTCTATACATCACCACCATATATAATCTTATAGATATGTGGCCCCTAGTTTTTTTTCCATGTATCACCCTATAAGAGAAAAATTCTGCCTAAATCCATGAGTTGAATCGATTGTGTAGATATGAATAAGAATTAATCATTTACCCCTCTTAAAAAAGAATTAATCATATTAGAGACAATAAAATTATAGGAATCAAAAAGATGTTATTTAAACATTAACACTTGGTTGTCAAATAAAGTTAAATTCTCACACATATTAACTATTGAAAATAGTGCATCTACTATGATTAAGGTAATGAAACATGTAACAATGAGAACCTAAGAACTAAGAAAGAAGTAGGATATGACCAACTATGGGGAACATGGACCATAATGGGTGAACCATGGGTAGTAGACGAAAAAAAAATGTACTACTTGGGTTGGTCATGTTTTCTACATTGAGATAGATAATTATCAATGGGTGGATACAAGTGAAAGGAAATTAACATATGGTTGAAGGTACAACTTATATCAATCATTACAAGACAACTTAAATTATAAAATTTATAAGATAAGGGATTTTTCAAGTAGATACTTATAAATTAAGACATGAATAATTTATAAATTCCAAAATAAGAATTTGTGAATGGATACCTAGGGTTCAAACTATTGGAAGATGAATTAGTCTGAGAGGGTGGGCGTGAATCAGAGTAATGTAAAATTTTAAAATTTAAACCTTGACATGCAAAATAAAAGAAGACCTTGAGACAAACACCACTTTTCTTCAATGTAATCTTTTAACAAAACAACTTTGAAATTAAACTTAACAAGGAATCTATATGATTGAAACTTTATCAAGAACAATTCATTGAACACATTAATTATTTGTTTGAATTGTTAGATTATATTGTAATGATTGAACTAACTGATCATATAATATTGAGTATCAACAAGACAATTATCTGAAATATGAACATCCACATTTGTGAATTCTTTTAAGTAGATTGAAATAGTGAAAAATGTATCAAAACATTGCATGAACCACTTTGACAAATGAAAAAATGAAAGCTTAAGCAAGATAAGCACAAACCACACAATAGAGAAACAAAGAACTTTGACAAGTGGAAAACCCTCTTGGGGTAGAAAAACCACTTCAAAATGCCTTACAGGCTTAGTTCAAAACTGATTACAATATTTTTTAGAGCACCAACTCTAGTCCAAAACTGATTACAATATTTTTTAGAGCACCAACTCTTTACAATTCAGGAGTACCAACTTCACTGAAATTCTGAAGCACCAACTTTAGTAGGAGCACCAAGACCTTTACAAATTTTCTCAATAACCATGCAAACTGTCAGGACCTTATAACTGCATTATTTTTGCAATTACAAAATCTCAACAAAGTACATATAAAAGATATACGATAATGCCCATTATACTTTATACTAAATATAATAGTATCAAGATAATCACACTAAAATTTTGAATGCTATCTCTACTTTTGAACCAAAGAAATCAAACAATTTAAACTCTCATCTATCTCTTTTGAATACAGGAATATTTTTGTTAGAAACCCTTATTCTTTCTCACAAAAACTTAGTTATTTCATTTCAATCTCTATTTTTTTTAAATGGCTGAAAATACCATGCTTTTATATATTGGAATATATAAAAACCTTATTCACATTTTGCAAACCCTTTATTACAAAATTTTGAAACCCTTGAGTTAACTAGGGTTTATCAAAAACATAAAATTTATTTGAACAAAAACCATCTATTTTCATTTCAATGTAATTTAATTAGAAACAAATGCAACTGAAATCATTTTACCTTTTCACTTTTGATGAAGGAAAAACTTATCAACATTTACTTCAAAGAACCAATAGATTGTGTAGATATTACCCTATTATGGTGGCCAAAAACTAAAAATAAATCTCACAAAATATGCCTTCTTTACTGGTGGCCAAAAACTAAAAAAAATATCACAAAATATTCCTTCTTTAATTCTACTTTTAGCTCTAAGTCAACCATTCTTCTTTCTACACTATCCATCATACTGGTAGCTCGAGCAAAAAACCATCACTGAAGATTCAATAACTATCACTGTAAACATGCATGGCAGCTAGGGTTTGTCTTCAGAACAAAAAAATCCCACAAAATTATTTTTCCCTATCTTCTTTGCCATGAAAGCTTTCGAGAACTTTACTTCATTTAGTAATCATTTGAACTCTATGTGATACAAATATTTCAAATAATACCATTATTATTGTTGTTGATCTATATTATTGGTGCTGATACAAGAGTCACTGTCCACGCGACCCATTTACTATACAAATCCATAATGCACTTTACACAACAATTCATCAAGTGTAAATGCTACATAATAAATCAATGAACCCAATGTCACAATAAAAAACCATGTGAAACACAAGAAGCCTGAAACCATGCTATGTGGGATTCAATGTAATGTCATTTCCATGTTAAAAATAAAACATTGATACAATATCACTTTAAACATTGTTTCCAAATAAACATTTAGCCCGATGATAATTTAATATCATATGCAAAATGTGAAGGGCTTGATCAATAATAAAAACAAGTATTTGTGGAGACCAATAATAAGCCAACGTCCAAGTATTCACCTGTGTATCAACCAGGATGTATAACTACGTGTGCTAGAAAACTTCACACAAGGTGAAGCACATACTTTTAAATACCTTGTGAATATAAACAAATCTCATAACTGTATTTCAACATTACCTTCATATGTATATGCCTTATCAATGCCATGTAATCACTGAAATTTGAACATGCCAAACAACCTGTATGAAAGAACAATCCCATGTGATATCTATATATCCTCTACACATGAATCTAACATGATCAGTACCACAAATCAAAACTGAAAGTAAACCATCCAAATCATTGTCCACAAAGTATTGAATATGCCAAGTATTGAATACAATAATAACCAAATGCACCAAGTACCATAATGCCAATGCCAAACCAAGTGACAATCAATGAATTTTGACATCAAGGAAACATATGCCACAAAGAGAAACTCAACAAACTCCCCCTTTGTCTTTGATGGAAAAAATTGAGCCATCTAAACCAAAGCCACACATTTCTCTCCCTTTTTTCACAAGGACAAAGGAGAACTTGTGAAATACCAAGAAAAGTAAATGAAACAACTGGAGATGTCGCAATGGAGTAGCAAATAAAAAATAAAGGAAGCAACAATAAGCTACTTAGAGAGATAAAAATCTCCCCCTGTATCTATGATAGAGCATTAAGAGAGAAAAGATTGAGAGACAACTCCCAATCTAGACCGAAGTCATTCAAACACCTCTTTATCCAAAGGCTTGGTAAAAATATCTGCTACTTGTGCTTTAGTAGGAACATATTGCACATAAACCTCATTATCCAACACCTTTTCATGAAGAAAGTGAAATTTAATAGCAATGTGCTTGGTTCTTGAAGGCATAACTATATTCTTAGACAAAGTTATAGCACTTGTATTGTCACAAAATATAGAGATAGGTTTTTCAACAACAATACCCATATCAGAAAGTGTTTGTACCATCCAAAGTAGTTGAGTACAAGAAGATGTAGCAGCAATTTATTTTACTTCTACTATTGAAAGTGAAACGTAATCTTGTTTCTTCCTATGCCATGCCACAAGACAATTGCCAAGAAAAAATGCATCACCACTTGTGCTTTTTTCGTCATCTAGACAACCGATCCAATCAACATTAGTAAATGCCATTAAAGTAAAGTCATTACTTCTAGGATACCAAAGACCAAAATAAAGAGTACCCTAAATGTACTTAAATATCCTTTTAATAGTTATAAGATGAGATTGTTTAGGAGTGATTGAAAACATGAAACCATACAAATAGCTTGCATCAAATAAGGTCTTGATGCAATCAAGTAAAGAAAACTACCAATCATAGACCTATACGTAGATTGATTCACATTAGATGAATCATCAACCTTAGAAATTTTACAGCCTCTAATCATAGGAGTGCTTACTCCATGATAGTCATCCATCTGAAATATCTTAAGCATTTCTTTAGCATAATTAGTTTCAGAAAGAAAAATGCCATTTTCAAGTTGAGAAACTTGAAGTCCAAGAAAAAATGTTAGTTCGCCTAACATGGACATTTCAAATTCAGATTCTATGATCTTAGAAAACTTTTTGGATAAAGCGTCATTATTACAACCAAAGATAATGTCATCAACATAAATCTTAACAACCAAGATATCATTACCTTCCATTTTGACATAGAGGTTGTTGTCCACACCACCTCTTGTAAAACCATTAGCTATCAAATGTGATTCCAACCTTGAATACCAAGCTCTTGGAGTTTGTTTTAGACCATACAAGTCCTTTTTCAACCTATAAACATGCTTAGGCTTATCTTGTAGAAAAATACCTTTAGGTTATTCCATGAAGAATTCCTCACCCAAATATCCATTTAGAAAAGCAGTTTTGACATCCATTTGATCTACTTTAAAATTCTTAAAACAAGAATATGCCAAAAATATTGTAATGGATACAATTCTAGAAATAGGTGCATAAGTTTCACCAAAATGAATACCTTCTTGTTGTGCATATCCTTTGCACACAAATCGTGCCTTGTTTCTAACCACTTTAGCATTCATCCAGTTTGTTTTTGGAAACCCACTTGCCACCTATGACATTTTTGTCATCAGTGGTTGGGACTAATTCCCAAGTCTTATTCTTTTCTATTTGGCTGATTTCTTATTGCATTTCCTTCAACCAACAACCATCATTTAAGGCATCAATAACAATTTTAGGCTCAAAATCAATTATTAAACCAAACTGTTCAGCAATTTGAGCTTGTTCCTCAATTTTCTCCTTTCTTTTTATTAAGACTCCTGCATTTCTATCCCCAATTATTAGATCTTGAGGATAATTTTTCACAACATTCTTGGAAGGTGTTTCTGGAGGTATTACTTTAGAACTTGAGGCATCCTCCTATTGTGAATCATCTACTTCAAAAAATTTAGGAGTGATATCAAAATCTATTGTAAATTACTCTTCGTCATCCTACACATGATCAGAATCTAGGAGCAATCTTTCATCAAACTTGACATTAACAGATTCAACAATCTTATTTAGCCTTTTATTGAAATAGTTGTACGATTTCCAATGAGTAGAATATCCTAAAAAGATACCTTCATCAGATTTAGATTGAAAGCTTCCTAAGTTTTCAACATCTCTTTTAATAAAGCATTTTCAACCAAATATTCTAAAGTATTTAATAGAGGCAGATTTACCATACCAAAGCTCATATGGAGTGAAATTGGATTTCACCCTTAGTTTCACTTTGTTTAGAATGTAAAAGTGGTATGAACAACTTCTTCCTTAGTACATGTATGGAAGTTTCACTTCATCTAACATTGTTCTAGTCATTTCTTTCACTGTTCTATTTTTACTTTCCACAACCCCATTTTGTTGAGGTGTCCTTGCATCAACATATTGCCTTTTTATACCATGTTGCTCACAATATTCAATGAATTATTGAGAGGTAAATTCACATCCCTTGTCTGATCTACAACATTTAAGTTTCATATCAGACTCTTTCTCAACCATTTTATGAAAGATTTTGAATTTTTCAGAAGCCTCTGATTTATGTTTGAGAAAGGTTACCCAAATTATCCTTGTGTAGTCATCTACAAATAACATGAAGTACTTCTCACCATTTATTGACTTTTTCCTAGTAGGACCACATAAATTAGTGTGTACAAGTTGCAAATGCTTAGTAGAAGAATTTTCTTTAGATTTCAAGCTCACCTTGGTTTTCTTGCCTTTAAGACAGTCTTTACAAACAATATTTTTTGGTTTCCTTAAGACAGGAAAACCTCTCAAATTTTAATTCTTGCTTATTCTAACCAGATTGTCAAAGTTTACATGCCCTAAATGTTTATGCCATAACCAATTTTCTTCAACTTGACCCATAAAGCACACACCTTCATTTCTTTCATGATTAGAAGAGTCAAGGAGATTGTAAACATTTCCAGATGTTCTCAAACTAGTTGCAATTGTTTTACCATATTTTTTTTTATTACACAACCTTGTGAAATGAATGTAACATTGTATCCATTGTCACAAATTTGACTAACACTTAAAATATTATGTTTCAATCCTTTTACATAATACACATCATAGATTGGTGTGTCATAATTTAGAAGTAATGAACCTTTAAATTTAATTAGAATACCAGAGTTGTCACCAAACTTAACAAATCCAGCTTCATAATCTTCAAGTTTCTATAATTTTTCTTTATCACCAGTCATGTGGTTTTGACAACCACCATCCAAAACCCAAAATTCCTTCTTCTTGTAGAGAAGGTTAGTTTGCACAAGCATATATTTCTTTACACTTGGAACAAACTTGGGTTTCCAAACCTTCTCTATGCTAGGCTTTTTTTTTTTGCATTATTTAGATGTGTGACCAATAGTGTTGCATTTGAAACATTTGATTGTATTAGGAAAGCCAAAGGATTGTTTGTGACCAAACCTTGGTGTTTGAGGCATCATGAATCTGCAATTGCTCACTTTATGTCCAAATTTATTGTAGTAAAAAAAATAACCATGGAAGAAAGCATATAATCTAAAATTGTTTCTTTTATGCTCAAAGGGCTGCTTCTTACTAGCTACCTTGAAGTTCTAGTTTGAACATTCACCAGTGTTGAAACCTACACTAGTTTTATCCTTATGTTGTTTCTGCTTTCCAAGTAAGCCATTTAAATGCAAAGTTCTTTCATAGCCTTCTATTAGTTTCTTAAGTATGACAACTTCCTTTGTAAGCCTCTAAATTTCTATGTCTTTATCAGCAAAAAATGATTTAAGATTATCTACAGCTCTTCTAGAATCATCAAGTTCAATTTGTAAAGATTTGGTCACCTTATCTAGAATTTTCTCTTGTGAAGCAACTTGTTTCTTTAAATTTTTTATTTCTTGTAGAGCACAAAGTAACTCACCTTCAAGACTTACTTGTAATTCAAATTGATTTTCAACTTGAATTTTTGATTGTTTACTTGAATGCTTTTGTACAGTAATCTCAGCCATGAAAAAAGTTTCATCTTCATCATCTAATGATTCATCTAACTCATCATCTGAGTCTTGTTTGCTAAAGAGACTATTTTTCTTTTTGAGGTTATTGTTAAACTTCTTTTCAAGATTCCAAGACTTTTTCTTGAATTGTTTTTCTACTATCTCATTATCATTGGTTTGATCTTGATAATGACATTTAGGTACAAAATGACCAACATTGCCACAATTAAAATATTTGAATGGAATTTTTCCTTTATATTTCTTTGTCAACTTCCTCACTAAAAGAGCTTCTAAATAATCATACAATTTTGATTCATTGTCTAATTCTTCTTTCTTTTCTACTTTAAAAGTAGTCTCTTTAGAAGTTGAAGTAGGGCTTCCTATCCTCATTTCATAGGTTGTTTTTGAAAAGGAAAAAATAGGTTTTATAGGGACCTGAAACCACAGAGTTCAAACAACAAAAGATAACAAAATAAGTCCAAACAAGCAGATGGCTGTCCCAAAAAGGAAACGACGGCACAAAGAGACAACAGGGTCCAAAAAAATGACCACCCAAAAAGCCAAAAACAAACACCGCCGCACTACTCCAAGGTGTTCAACAACTCCTCAACCTCCTTTTCAACATCCTTCATATCCTGTAACCCCTGCTTGAGGATTTGAGCCATATGTGATGAAGTCGGGGTCTTCCTCTTGGTGTTAGCCTAGGTGCAAGTCAAAATCCCTTCACCAGCAGATCTGCAGCATCCTCTTTCTGCATCCAAATCCATGACCAGCGAGCCCTTTTGATTTTTTTTGAGCTTTTCCACCATTGTATTGATGATAATGGTGTTATGCCTAGCAATTTTGTGATTGTTCGCCATAGTGGCCCTAATATTTTGGCCTATCTTGGACATATTACACTCGATCCTTGTCAATCTTTCCTCTTGCGAATGTTGTCTTTTCCTTGGTAAGGGGGTTTCCTGTCCTTCATTCTCTTTACAGCTCCAGCAAATCTTCTGCTCCAAATCCATGACCATGTTGCTTAAATCTATGTTATGGCCTTTCAAATCACAGACCTCCTTCTGGGTCCACTTAAGAACAGTGAAAGGCCATCCGTACTTTTTTACCGCCACACTCACAATGTCCTCAGGCTTGAGCTTATTCAGGGCCAAATTAATTTCATCCTGATTAGGGGAATCAATAGGGGCATTCCCAAATCTTCTAGACATAGGGGCACTATAGGTCGACTCCTTACTAACCATAGGTTTATCAATAAGAATTTCCATGGAATTCCCAGAATACGAGACAAGTTTCATAATAGAGGTACCTTTAAAACCAAAGACCAAACCCAGAGTAGGGCACCTAGGAGACAGATGGGGATTAAGACAGGGCGGTGAGGCAAAACCTAGGCTAGGGCAATCATGCAGAGGCTGCAACTTAGGACATGACGACGGAGTAGAATCCTTAAGGGAATTCTGACAAGATAGGGACTGGGGAGCAATGGTATTAGGACCAATAGGGGCACAAGCAGGGGGGCCTGGGGGTCATTCTCCCTACTACTTTCTATATCCTCATCATCCAATTCTCCGATTTCAACAATTTTAGGCAAAGCAGGTAAATTTTGATAATGCTCAAATATGAGCCTGACAAGACTAGGGTGAATAATAAAAGTCCTCCTAGGGTTTCTTTCAACTTCATCAAGGAAATTCTTCAAAGAAGAGAATAAGTAAAAGGGCAAAGAGATACGAACCTTGTGACGAAAGTGGTTCAGAATGGCAAAGTGGTAACCATACGCTCTGGTGAAGCACCCGTCAATCATGATATACTCCATAATAACTCTTAAAACTTTCCTCCATATAGATTTGATGGACTCCACATCAAAATAGCTATTGGCAACCTTAACCAGCTTAGCCTTCTCCTTGTTTTTTTTAGGAAATTTAATGACTGCTTCATCAGAGAACCAACGGTCCCAATAAAATTTTACACCCTCTGTCGAAAGACCAGTTATCTCGTCGATTAAATTCTCATTCAACTTAACATTCCTGCCAAACAACACAATCTCACCATTTTTCCAATTTTTGACAAAATAGTCTAGCATCCCCTCATCAGTACCATGGAGCTTTTCCAAATACGGTACTAAGCCTCCCTTTTCAATTCTTTCCCAGGCTTTGGCGTTCTTTCTATGCTCCTGAAAACTGCTCGGCTCTACACGTTTTCTTTCTCCCCCCATTTTCAAAGCTCTGTTAAACAACACTCTACAGTTGTTCTGGGTCCTGTTTAGGCATATTTTATCAAACACCCAAAAAGCATGCCAAAGGCTCTTCTTGAAAAAGAAAATGATGTCAGTCCCATCAAATCTAATGAAATCGATGTACCTAATCTTTATCCGCTTCATCATGACTAAGACAAACTTCACTTCCATGCACTGAATCATAATAAATTAGCGCTTTCACCTCAGGATGGAGGTAGTCATTCTTCCTCCATGTGTTTTCCCCACCCTTCTTAACCCCTTCATTGGCGAAGTAATTAGCCACCTTATTGGCTTCTCTATAGGTGTGGGACACTTTCACTTTATTGAATTTACTTAATAAGATTTTTGTATCTTTGATCCACTTTTTGATGGTCCACGAGGGAGGGGTAAGCCCAAAAATGCAATTTATTATATGCATTGAATCACCCTCCAACCAAAGACATTTTGTGTTCATCTTGAAAGCTAAGCTAACCGCATGATAAGCCCCTATAGCTTCTGCAACATAATTAGTTTGGGTGCCGATGTCCACAGCAAAAGCCGCAATAAAAGCCCTCGAATTGTCCCTTAAAACACACCCACTAACAGCTTTCCCAGGGTTTCCTTTAGCCGCACCATCAAAATTGGCTTTCACCCAACCCAAAGGTGGCAAAGACCAACTAGCATTCTCCCTCCCACAATCAACAGGTTTGAGGACATTTGACACAACTAATTTTGAGTTCCACTTTTCAGCCATAGCAATATCGAAAGGAGACCAGTTAGCTTTATCAACCATTTTTCTTGGAATTAAAGATAAAGTTTCCTTTATAGCCCTTATGATTTTAGCATGCAAGTCCCCTTCCAACATCTCTTTATTCCTAAACACTCTGTTGTTCCTTTCCTTCCAAATATTCCAAGACACAAAGGGTCGAACAAAAGACCATAGCTTTCGCACAAAAGGATTTTTTGAAGGAGCTTTCCATTGCATGAAGAAATCTTCAATAGAGGCTGGGGAAACCCAAACCACATCAAGAAGAACTAAAATTTTACCCTAGATATTCGAAACAAAAGGGCAATGAAGAAAAAGATGATTAACAGTCTCAGCTTCATTCCTGCACATATAGCACCTGTTTGGTAATTGAATTCCTCTTTTTCCAAGATTTTCCAAAGTGAGAATCTTATTCTGTAGCATTATTCAGTAGAAAATATTGATTTTAGGAGTCAGGTGATTAATCCAAGCCTTAGCCCAAAAGGGTGGAGGCTCCATCGACTAACCAGCATAGACGTGGCAGAAGAAACTGAAAAAATACTAGATGGGTTGTCTAACAAGACAACAAGATCCTCCACCTGGTGTTGAGCTGGTCTTAGGGCCCTAAAGGCTGACTGAACAGGGCTAAGATCCTGACTGATGGTCTTCAAATCAACCCAACCCCCATTCCTCCAGTAATCTTTAACCAAGACCCCAAATTCCCTTTTACAATCATTCATCCATTTACTGAATTTCTCAATTCTGATTAAAGGGTCTTTAAAAAGCCACCTATCTTCCCAAAACCTTACATAATTTCCTTTTCCAATCAGCCAACCAATTCCCATTTCCAACAACTTTCTACCTCTACTCATATCATTCCAGCAAATAGACCTATGAGGTAAAAAAGATGAATTTATAATCTCATTAAAAGAATCATAGTTGTTAAAATATTTGGCTTTTAAGGTATCCCATTCTCCATTCAAAGTAATAGCTCTCCAAAGCTGTTTAGCAAGAAGGGATAGATTCAGAACTTTAATTTTCCTTAAGCCTAGGCCCCCTCTCGATTTGGGTCTACAAACCAGATCCCATCCAACAAGTGGCATTCTCTTCTTGTCCTCCACACCAGACCAGAGAAACCTTTTCTGAATTTTTTCAATGGCATCAGCATATTCAACAGGAATTTTAAATATACCGAAAGCATAAATAGGAAGATTTTTCAAAGAAGCCTTTAGGAGCTAGATTTTTCCAGCTTGACTAAGAAGAGCTCCTTTCCACCCCGATAACTTCTTATTGAATTTTTCAACCAAAGAAATCCAAAACAAGTCCAAGGGTTTAGAGAAAAGAGGCAAACCAAGATAGGTTGACAGAAGAGGCTCAATCCGGCATCCAAGAATCCGAGCAAGTTTAAATTGTCTATGCTCTAGAGTATTGAGGAAGAAAATTGAACTCTTAGCCCTATTAACAACTTGCCCAGAAGCAGATTCATAGAGATTCAATTTTTTTTTGAAAGTCTTAGATTCAGCCAAAGTAGATCTTCCCATGAGAATGGTGTCATCAAAAAATTGTTGGTGGGAACAGGTTAGAAGAGAACAGGAAGGTCTTAAACCAACAAGGGATCTTTGATCAATAAGCTTTTTAATATTTCTTCCCAAACTCTCAGCCAAAATTGTAAATAGAATAGGAGAAATAGGATCTCCCTATCTGAGGCCTCTGGAAGTCTGAAAAAACCTTGAAGGTGACCCATTCACAATGACAGAAGAGGTAACTATCGAAACAAGTTGGTTCACCAGCTGAATGACTCTGTTATTAAAGCCAAACTTGACTAGGATTTTAAATAAAAAATCCCAATCAACTCAATCATAGGCTTTGGAAATGTCCAGCTTAAGAATAAACCCTTCAGACTTCGAAACCATTAACGAATGTAAATTCTCATGAATAGTAACAATAGAGTCCAGAATGTACCTACCTGGCACAAAACCATTCTATTGTGGAGCAATCATTTGAGGAAGCACAGAGAACATTCTTGTAGTTAAAACCTTCAAAATAATTTTATAAATAGAATTGCACAAGCTAATTGGCCGAAAAGCTTGAAACTCTGAAGCCCCAAGTTTTTTTGGAATAAGGACCACAAAATTAGCATTCAGTTCTTTCAACAGACATCTTGATCCAAAGAATTCCTTGACAACATTCACAACATCCAGCTCAACAATTTCCCAAAACACTTGGAAGAAGAATAAGGGAAAACCATCTAGTCCAGGAGCTTTGTTGCCATCAAAAGAGAAAATAGCTTTCCTAATTTCAGCCTTGGAAGGAATAGCAGTGATCAAAGAATTTTCATTATGACCAATCACCTGGGGTATAGCCTCAATCAAGGAATCTTGAGCTTCAAGAACAATCTCTCCATTACAAGAAAGAAGGTTGCTAAAGAAAAGGACAGCCTGTTCCTTGATATCATCTTCCTCCTCAAACCTCATCCCATTTACATCAATGCAAGTGATTCTATTAGCAGCCCTATGTTTCAAAGCAGATAGGTGAAAAAATCTGGTATTCCTATCACCCTCAGTTAGCCAAGACACCCTGGATCTTTGCCGCCAAAAAACTTCCTCTTTAGCAATGATGTCATGCAATTGAATGAGAAGTTCATTTTCCTTTTCTCTGTAATTGTCAATGTACCCCCATTTCTGGATTTTAGCTTGGATCTCCTGAATTTTGCCCTGAATTTCCATCTTAGTTCCAAAAATATTCCCAAAGGCATCCTTTTTCCATCTTCTCACATTAGTTTTCACTTCCTTTAATTTTGTAGCAATCCTAAACATCGTTGTGCCAGTAATATCAATATTCCACCATCTACTGATTTCCTCAAAGATTCGAGGATGAGATAGCCAGAATTTTTCAAATCTGAAAGGGAGGTTCTTTTTCACCTTAGTAGGATCTGCCATAAGACAAATGGGAAAATGATCAGATCCCACCCTTGATAAAGCTCTCAAAGCACAAAAATAGTCTATAAACCATTGACCAAAAACAAGGGCCCTATCAAGTCTCACTTGGATCAAATCAGGCCCTAACCTCCTATTGGTCCAGGTATAAGAAGCCCCTTGTAGGTCAAGGTCTATCAAGGCATTACTGTTAATGAAGTCAGATAGACCTGATTTACTATCCCAGTTGATTTGAGAACCCCCAAATTTCTCATCATTCAAGAGAGGAGTATTGAAGTCTCCCATGACCACCTAGTGTTCATTAACAAAACATCTTCAAAAACCAGACAACTCACACCAAAAGGAATTTTTGGCATTCTTACAATTCAGGGCATATATATTGGATTGAATCCAACAAAAATTGTCTCTTATGTGGGTAAATCTAGTGGCCACTAAATTACCATTCTCCATTAAGGGCTCACCTTTAATAAACATCTTGTTCCAAAAAGTAACAATTCCCCCCGAAGCACCTGTAGAACTATTTCCGTGAGCCCCACAGTTCTGAAATTTTTTAAGGCATTCTATTTTAGTTTCTTGAAAAAGAAGAATATCAAGTTTGTGGTCCCTAACAAAATTTTGTAAAACATCCTTTTTATGATGGCTATTCAGCCCTCTTATATTCCATGACATAATTTTCATTTCTTACCTGGGGATTGAAGTATCTTCGGGATGGTCATTTGGATCCCATCTGCAATATCCTGAAGGCTGTCTTGCTCCCTTTGCCATTTTTCTGACCTCCTTCCCTGGCAAGGCTTAGTACTCCACAATCCGCCTTGGCCCTAGTTCTGGTGATCATTCCACTTGAAGTTTCCATCTTCTTCTTTTTTTCCTTCTTTGACTTTGAATGTGAAATGACCTCCTCCCATTCAATCTCATCTTGGCTTTCCAGCTCTCTTCCTGATTCCCAATCCTTCTCAGGAAACAACCTCTAGTCCCAAGGGAGGGTTTCCATTAAGCCATTCTTGGCTTCTAAAGTATTGACATTAGGTGTTTTCAAATTCATGCTTTGGGTCTCATAAGTATCCTTCACCACTTCCAAAGTGGCAATCTCCAGATCCTATACCCCTTTTGAGCAAGAGTTATCATAAGGAAACTAAGAGGGGACAAGAATTCCTATCTCCAGGGACAAACCCTTAATGGGTATTTCCTCCAGACTAGGTACATTCATACAGCCAGCCATCATCAGGGGTGAAGGCGATACAATACCCGTTTCTTCACCTCTTATTTTAGCCTTCTTCAGAGTATCCCGGGCTCCCTCCACAAAATGATTTTCTTCCTTTCTATCCACATGTGGTGAAATCAAGTATTTAGGATCCTTAGGATCTAAAGAGCAAGTACAATCTAATCTAGGGCATGCATCCTTTTGGAAGCATTTATGGTTCTCCTTTAGATCTTGAGAAGAAGTGTGTCTTTCAAGATTCTCCTTCGCATCTGGGACAGGCATATGCTTCTCCTCCTCTGATTTTTTTTTTCCAAATAGTCTTAGGGTTGGAAACTTTCTCCTTTTCACTTTTGTTATTAAGCGGGTACTTTTTTGCCCAATGCCTAGATTTTTGGCATTTGAAGCAAACAAAGGGTGTGGTCTCAAATTCAATAGCTTGCTTCCACACCCCTAGCTTGGATTGGATGTCAATCGAAGAGGGGAGATCAACATTTTGAGAAAACCCAACATAGATTCTAGCAAAGACCAAACACTTTCTAGCCGCGGTCATTGAGTCAATGGATAGAAGTTCTCCAAAAGAACTAGCAATCCCGTTGAAAATATTTGTATTCCAATACTCCAAAGGGAGACTAGGCAATATAGCCCAAACCGGCACCATTTCAAAGATTGAATCAGATAGATCTACCCTAGAAGACCACTTCTTCAGGGCCAAGGAAGACTTTCTGATAATCCAAGGGCCACCGCTCCTGACAGCCCTGGAATCCTCTTTCCAAGTGAACTGAAAGGAAAAAAACCTTTAGGAAGCGCCACCACCGAAACAGTCCACCGGTTTTCCATTTATTCTTAACAAAATCCCTTACCACTTCAATATTAGGTCTAGGACCCAAAAATTTTCCAACCAAAACATTCTCCATCCTAGCAATATTATGGTCTATGATTTCATCCGACATAAAAATAGAAAACTTTCCAGACCCCGAATCAAAAAGGATATGCATAGGGGGAAAAGATGATTTGTCATTTGGCTTAACACCAAACAACGAAGTCCACGTTTTAGCTTTTTCATCCCCTTTTTCCGACATTTCCATGATAGCCTTGGAATCTGAAGTCCCATCCTTTCCACCTAGATCCATCTGGACTTTATCGTGGATGTCCTTTTCAACAGAACCTAACTTACCTTTCTCAGAACTCGAAGAAATCTCTGCATTCGCCTGAGATTCCCTTGAACCCCCGCCCGCTATACTGTTCGAAGATTCAAAACCTGACTTTTCCCACTCGCTCGCTCATTTCATAGGTTGTTAATATGCCTTGTAAATTATCCAAGGTAAGTGAATCAAAGCATTATTTTTCATCAAGAGTAGAAACTTTAGACTCAAATCAAGGATGGAAAGTCGTAATCACTTTTTGACCAACATCAAAATCTGCAATTGTTTCACCTAGACCTCTTCTTGCATTGACAACTTCATCTATTCTAAAGAAATAATCAAGAATATTTTCATCATCCTTCATTCTCATTTCCTAAAATTGATTCTTGAGAGTAAGTATTTTGGATTGCTTGACCTTTTCATTTCCTTGATACACATTTTAAATCTTCTCCCAAATTTCATATGCAGATTTACAATGCATGACTTTAAAAAATACATCTTTAGTCAAGCCACACAAGAGTGCATGATTAGCTCTTGCATTCATTTCATATTTCCTTTTCTCATCACGATCTGTAGGTATGGTATCAGGTATAGTGTATTTACTACACATTAAGTTCTAGACATGAAGGTCTAAAGAACTTAGATATGTTTCCATTTTATTTTCCATAGCACATAATCAGAGCCATCAAATAAATGAGCTATTGGAATATATGAAAATTTACGTGCATGTGCCATTATGACAAACTTCCAAGACAAGAATCAATCCTTGGTGATAAAACATAATGCAGGACCCTACACTCTCATACCAATTGTTGGAAGATAAATTACTCTGAGAGGGGAGTGATTCAGAGTAACGTAAAATTTTAAAATTTAAACCTTGAAATGCAAAATAAAAGAAGACCTTGAGACAGACACTACTTTGTTTCAATGTGATATTTTAACAAAACAACTTTGAAACTAAACTTAATCAAGGAATCTATATGATTGCAACTTTATCAAGAAGAATTCATTGAATAAATTAAGTATTTGTTTCAATTGTTTGATTATATTGTAATGATTTAACTAACTGATCATATCATATTGAGTATCAACAAGACAATGATTTGAAATATGAACATCCACATTTGTGAATTATTTTAGATAGGTTGAAAAAATGAAAAATGTACCATAACATTACATGAACCACTTTGAAAAATGACATAATGAAAACTTAAGTAAGATAAGCACAAACCACATAAAAGAGAAACACTGAACTTTGACGAGTGGAAAACCCTCTTGGGGTAGAAAAATCACTCCAAAATTCCTTAAAGGCTTAGTTCAAAACTGATTACAATATTTTTCAGAGCACCAACTCTTTACAGTTTAGGAGCACCAACTCCATTGAAATTCTGAAGCATGAACTTCAGTAGGAGCACCAACTCCTTTACAAGGTTTCTCAATAACCATGCAAACTGTTAGGACCTTATAATTTCATTATTTTTAAAATTACAAAATCTCAACAGAGTACATACAAAAGACATACAATAATTCCCATTATAATCTATACTGAATATGACAGTACCAAGATAATCACACTAAAATTCTGAATTCTATCACTGTTTTTGAACTAGAGAAATCAAATAATTTAAGCTCTCATCTATCTCTTTTGAATAGAAGAATATTTCTATCAGAAACCCTTATTATTTCTCACAAAAACTCATTTATTTCATTCCGACTTCTTCTTCTTTTTTTTGAATGGCTGAAAATACCATGCTTTTATAGACTCAAATATATAAAAACCTTATTCACATTTTGCAAACCCTTTATTCCAAAATTTTGAAACCCTTGAGTTAACTAGGGTTTATCAAAAATAGAAAACACATTTGAACAAAAACTGTCTTTTCTAATTTTGAAGGAACTGAATTAGAAACAAATGCAACTGAAATCATTTTACCTTTTCACTTTTGGTGAAGGATAAACTTTTCAACATTTAATTCAAAGAAACAATAGATTGTTCAAATATTACCTTATTATGGTGGCCACAATTTTCCTTCTTTACTTTCACTTTCAACTCTAAGTTAACCATTCTTCTTTCTACACTATCCATCATACTGTTGGCTCAAGCAAAAAACCATCACTGAAGATTCAATAACTATTACTGTAAACATGCACGGCAGCTAGGGTTTTCCTTTAGAACAAAATGAAAATGACAAAATGATTTTTCCATATCTTCTTTTCTATGAAATCTTTCGAGAATTTCACTTCATTTTGTAATCATTTGAAGTCCATGTGATACAAATATTTCAAATAATACCTTTATTAATGGTGTCAATCTTTATTATTGCTATCGATACATGAGTCACTGTCCATGTGACCCATTTACTGTACAAAGCCATAATGCACTTTGACTAACAATTAATATGTTTGAATTCCACGTAATAAATCAATGAACCCAATGTCACAAGAACAAACCATGCAAAACACAAGAAGCGAGAAACCATGCTTTGTGAGATTGAATACAATGCCATTGTTATGTTAAACATAAAACACTGATACAATCACTTTAAAAATTGTTCCCAAATAAATATTTAGCTCAATCTATAGGTATGTGCACTGCAAAATCTCACACAAGGTGAAGCACATCTTTTTAAATACCTTGTGAATATAAAAAATTCTCATAACTAGATTTCAACATTAACTTCATATATATATATTCATTATCAATGCCATGTAATCATTGAAATCTGAACATTCCATACAGCCTAAATGAAAGAATAATCCCATGTGATATATATATCCTCTTAACATGAATCCAAAATGATCAGTACCACAAAACTAAACTAAAAGTAAACCATCTAAATCACTATCCACAAAGTACTGAATATGCCAAGTACTGAATACAACAATAACCAATTGCATCAAGTACCATAATGCCAATGCCAAACCAAGTGACAATCAATCAGTTTTGACATCAAGGACAAATATTCCACAAAGAGAAATTCAACAAACTCCCCCTTTGTCCTTGACAGAAAAGACTAAGCCATCTGAACCAAAACCACATATTTCTCCCCCTTTTTGTCACAAGGACAAATGAGAACATGTGAAATACCAAGAAAAGTAATTGAAATAGTTGTAGATGTAGCAATGGGGGAACAAATAAAAAACAAAGCAAGAAACAACAAATTTCTCAAAGAGCTGAAAATCTCCCCTTGAATCCATGATAGAGCATTAAGAGAGAAAAGATTGAGAGACAACTCCCAATCAAGACCAAAGTTGTTCAAATACCTCTTTAGCCAAAGGCTTAGTAAAAATATTTGCTACTTGTGCTTGAGTGGGAAAATATTGCACAAAAACCTCATTAGTCAACACTTTTTCATGAAGAAAGTGAAATTTAATAGTAATGTGCTTGGTTCTTGAATGCATAACTAGATTATTAGACAAAGTTATAGCACTTGTATTGTTACAAAAGATAGAAATAGGTTTTTCAACAATACCCATATCATAAAGTGTTTGTGCCATCCAAAGTAGTTGATTACAACAAGATGTAGCAGCAATGTATTTTGCTTCTGCTATTGAAAGTGAAACATAATCTTGTTTCTTCCTATACCATGCCACAAGACAATCACCAAGGGAAAATGAAACACCACTTGTCCTTTGTCTATCATCTAGACAAACAACCCAATCAACATTAGTAAATTTCTTTAAAGTAAAGTCATTACTTATAGGATAACAAAGACCTAAATCAAGAGTACCTTGAATGTACTTAAATACCCTTTTAGCAGTTGTAACATGAGATTGTTTTGGAGTAGATTGAAAATGTGAAACCATACAAACAACTTACATCAAATCAGACCTTGATGCAGTCAAGTAAAGAAAACTGCCAATAATAGACCTATACTCAGATTGATTCACATAAGATGAATCATCAAACTTAGAAAGTTTATAGCCTTTAACCATAGGAGTGCTTATTGCATGACTATCATCCATCTAAAATATTTTCAGCATTTCTTTAGCATACATAGTTTAAGAAAGAAAAATGCCATGTTCAAGTTGAGAAACATGAAGTCCAAGAAAAAATGTTAGTTCACCTAACATGGACATTTCAAATTCAGATTCCATGATCTTAGAATTTTTTTGGATAAAGCATGATTATGAAAACCAAAGATAATGTTATCACCATAAACTTCAACAACCAAGATATGATTACCTTCCATTTTAACATAGAGGTTGTTTTCCACACCACCTCTTGTAAAACCTTTAGCTGTCAAATGTGAGTCCAGCCTTGAATACCAAGCTCTAGGAGCTTGGTATTGACCATACAAGGCCTTTTTCAACCTGTAAACATGATTAAGCTTATCGTGTACAACAAACCCTTCAGTCTATTCCATGAAAAATTTCTCATCCAAATATCCATTTAGAAAAGTAGTTTTGACATCCATTTGATATACTTTAAAATTCTTAAAACAAGAATATGCCAAAAATATTCTAATGGATTCAGTTTTAGCAACAGGTGCATATGTTTCACCAAAATCAATACCTTCTTGTTGTGCATATCCTTTGCACACAAATCCTGCCTTGTTTCTAACCACTTTGCCACATTCATCTAGTTTGTTTTTGAAAACCCACTTGCCACCTATGACATTTTTGTCATTAGGTCTTCAGACTAATTCCCAAGTCTTATTGTTTTTAATTTGGCTGATTTCTTCCTGCATTTACTTCAACCAACAATCACCATTTAAGGAATCATTAACAATTTTAGGCTCAAACTTAGTTATTAAACAAAAGTGTCCAACAACTTGAGCTTTTTCCTCAATTTTTTCCTTTCTTCTTGTTAAGTTTCTTGCATTTCTATCCCCAATTATCAAATCTTGAGGATGATTTCTCACAACATTCTTGGAAGGTGTTTTTGGGGGTATTACTTTAGAACTTGAGGCATCCTCCTATTGTGAGTCATCTGCTTCAGCATATTTAGGAAAGATATCAAAATATGCCATAAATTTCTCTTCATCATCTTGTACATGATCAAAATCTAGGAGCAATATTTCATCAAACTTGACATTAACAGATTCAACATTCTTATTCAGCCTTTTTATTGAAACATTTATAGGCTTTGCTATGAGTAGAATATCCTAAAAAGATACCTTCATTAGATTTAGATTGAAAGCTTCCTAAGTTTTCATCATCTATTTTAATAAAGCATTTACAACCAAATATTCTAAAGTATTTAATAGAGGAAAATTTACCATACCAAAGCTCATATGGAGTGAAATTGGATTTCACCCTTATTTACACTCTATTTAGAATGTAAATATTTGTATAAAAAAATTATTTCCAGTACATTTGTAGTAGTTTGGCTTCATCTAACATTGTTCTAGCCATATCTTTCACTTTTCTATTTCTCCTTTCCACAACCCCATTCTATTGAGGTGTCCTTGCAACAACATATTGCCTTTTTATACCATGTTGCTCACAATATTCAATGAATTATTGAGAGGTAAATTCACCTCCCTTGTCTAATCTCAAGCATTTAAGTTTCATATCAGACTCTTTCTCAACCATTTTATGAAAGATTTTAAATCTTTCAAAATCCTTTGATTTATGTTTGAGAAAGGTTACCCAAACCATCCTTGTGTAGTCATCTACAAATAACATGAATTACTTCTCACCATTTATTGACTTTGTCCTAGTAGGACCATATAAATTGATGTGTACAAGCTGCAAGGGCTTAGTAGAAGAATGTTCTTTAGATTTAAAGCTCACCTTAGTTTTCTTTCCTTTAAGACATTCTTTGCAAATTATTTTTTCTGGTTTGCTTAAGGCAGGAAAACCTCTCACATTTTGATTTTTGTTTATTCTAACAAAATTGTCAAAGTTTGCATGCCATAAATAGTTATGCCATAACTAGTTTTCATCCACTTGACCCATAAGTTACATTCCTTCATTTCTTTCATTATTAGAAGATTCAAGCAGATTGTAAACATTTTCAAGAGTTCTCAAACTAGTTACAACTATTTTACCAGATTTATTTTTTATTGCACAACCTTGTGAAATGAATGCAACATTGTATCCATTGTCACAAATTTGACTAACACTTAAAATATTATGTTTCAATCCTTCTACATAATACACATCATAGATTGGTGTGTCATCATTTAGAATTAAAGAACCTTTACCTTTTATTTGAATACCAGAGTTATCACCAAACTTAACAAATCCACCTTCATAATATTCAAGTTTGAAGAATTTGTCTTTATCACCAGTCATGTGGTTTGAACAACCATTATCCAACACTCATAATTCCTTCTTCTTGGAGAGAAAGGTAGTTTTCACAAGCATAGATTTCTCTACACTTGGAAAAAACTTGGGTTTCGAAACCTTATCCATGATGGGATTATTTTGTTTGCATTGTTTGGATGTGTGACCAATAGTGTTGCATTTGAAACATCTGATTGTATTAGGAAAGACAAAGAATTATTTGTGACCAAGCCTTGGTTTTCTAAGAATCATGAATTTGGAATTTCTCACTTTATGCCTAAATTTATTGTAGTAAAAACAATAACCATAGAAGAATGCATTGAATCTAATTTTTTTTCTTTTATGCTCAAAGGGTTGCTTCTTACTAGCTACCTTGAAGTTCTAATTTGAAACTTCACCAGTGTTGAAACCTACACCAGTTGTATCCTTATGTTGTTTCTTCTTTCCAAGTAAGTCATTTAAATGCAAAGTCCTTTGATAACCTTCTACTTGTTTCTTAAGTATGACAACTTCCTTTTCAAGCCTTTGAATTTCTATGTCTTTGTCAACAAGAATTGATTTAAGATTATCTATAGCTCTTCTAGAATCATCAAGTTCAATTTTTTAAGATTTGATCACCTTATTTGGACTTTCCTCTTACAAAGAAACTTGTTTCTTTAAATTTTTTATTTCTTGTAGAGCTCAAAGTAACTCACCTTCAAGACTTACATATAATTCAGATTGATTTTCAGCTTGACTTTTTGATTGATTACTTGAATCCTTTTGTATAGTAATCTCAGCCATGAATAAATTTTCATCTTCATAATCTAAGGATTCATTTGACTCATCATTTGAGTCTTCTTTGATAAAGAGAATATTTTTCTTTTTGAGGCTATTGTTAAACTTCGTTTTAGGATTCCAAGACTTTTTTTTGAATTGTTTTTCTACTTTCTCATCATCATTGGTTTGATCTAGATAAGGACATTTAGGTGCAAAATGACCAACTTTTCCACAATTAAAACATTTGAATGGAATTTTTTCCTTTATATTTCTTTGTCAACTTCCTCACTAAAAGAGCTTCTAAAGAATCAGAAAATTTTGATCCACTATCTATATCTTCTTTCTTTTTTTCTTTAAAAGCGGTCTCTTTAGTAGTTGAAGTAGAGCTTACTATCCTCATTTCATAGGCTATTAATATGCCTTGTAAATTATCGAAGGTAAGTGAATCAAAAAATTTCTTTTCTTGAAGAGTAGAAACTTTAGACTCAAATTTAGGATGCAAAGTCCCAATCACTTTTTGAACAACATCAAAATCTACAATTGTTTCACCTAAACCTCTTCTTGCATTTCCAACTTCATCTTTTCTTAAGAAATAATTAGAAATATTTTCATCATCCTTCATTCTCATTTCCTAAAATTGATTCCTAAGAGTAAGGATTTTGGATTACTTGACCTTTTCATTTCCTTGATACACATTTTCAAGTTTCTCCCAAATTTCATATGTAGATTTGCAATGCATTACTTTAACAAATACATCTTTTTTCAAGCCACACAAGAGTGCATGTTTAGCTCTTGCATTCATTTCATGTTTCCTTTTCTCATCATGATCTTTAGGTATGGTATCAGGTACATTGTATTTACTAAACATTAAGTTCCAAACATCAAGGTCTAAAGAAATTAGATATGTTTCCATTCTAATTGAACACATAATTAGAGCCATCAAATAGAAGAGCTCTTTTAATAGATGAACCTTTAGGTGCATGTGTCATTATGACAAACTTCCAAGACTAGAATCAATCCTAGGTGGTGAAACCTAATGCAAGACCCTATGATCTAATACCAATTTTTGGAAGATGAATTACTCTGAGAGGGGGGTTGATCAAAGTAATGTAAAATTTTAAAATTTAAACTTGGCATGCAAAATAAAAGAATACTTTGAGACATACACCACTTTGTTTCAATGTGATATTTTAGCAAAAAAAAATTGAAACTAAACTTAAACAAGGAATGTATATGATTACAACTTTATCAAGAACAATTCATTGAACACATTAAGTATGTATTTGAATTGTTTCATTATACTGTAATGATTGAGCTAACTAATCATATAATATTGAGTATCAACAAGATAATGATTTGAAATATGAACATCCACATTTTTGAATTCTTTTAGTCATATTGAAACAATGAAAAATGTATCAAAGAATTACATGAACCACTTTGACAAATGACAGAATGAAAACTTAAGCAAGATAAGTGCAACAACACAAAAGAGAAACACCAAACTTTGACAAGTGGAAAACCCTGTTGGGGTAGAAAAATCACTCCAAAATTCCTTACAGGCTTAGTTCAAAACTGATTACAATATTTTTCAAAGCACTAACTCTTTACACTTTAGGAGCACCAACTCCATTGAAATTCTAAAGCACCAACTTCAATAGGAGCACCAACTCCTTTACAAGGTTTCTCAATAACCATGCAAACTATTAGGACCTTATAATTGCATTATTTTTGCAATTATAAAATCTCAATAGAATACATATAAAAGATATACAATAATGCCCATTATAATTTGTACTAAATATGACAGTACCAAGATAATCACACTAAAATTATGAATGCTATCTCTATTTTTGAACCAGAGAAATCAAACAAGTTAAGCTCTCATTTATCTCTTTTGAATACAAGAATATTTTTGTCAGAAACCCTTATTATTTGTCACAAAAACTCAGTTATTTCATTCCAACCTCTATTTTTTTTAATAGCTGAGAATACCATGCTTTTATAGATTCGAATATATATAAACCTTATTCACATTTTGCAAACCCTTTATTCCAAAATTTTGAAACCCTTGAGTTAACTAGGGTTTATAAAAAATGGAAAATGCATTTGAACAAAAACTATCTATTCTCATTTCAAAGTAACTGAATTAGAAACAACTGAAACTGAAATCATTTTACCTTTTCACTTTCAATGAAGGAAAAAATTATCAACATTTACTTCAAAGAACCAATAGATTTTGTAGATGTTACCTTATTATGGTGGCCAAAATCATCCTTCTTTACTTATGCTTTCAGCTATAGGTCAACCATTCTTCTTTGTACACTATCCATCATACTACTGGCTCGAGTAAAAATCCATCAGTGAAGATTCAATAACTATCACTATAAACATGCATGGTAGCTAGGGTTTGTCTTCATAACAAAAAAAAAATGACAAAATGATTTTTCCCTATCTTCTTTGCTATGAAAGCTTTTGTGAACTTCACTTTATGTTGTAATCATTTGAATTTCGTGTGATACAAATATTTCAAATAATACCTTTATTATTATCATTGATCTTTATTATTGTTGTTGATACATGAGTCATTGTCCACGTGACCTATTTACTATTCAAAGTCGTAATGCACTTTGATTGAAAATTCATCAAGTGTAAATGTCATGTAACAAATCAATGAACCCAATGTAACAATAACAAACCATGTGAAACACAAGAAGCTTGAAACCATGCTATGCAAGATTCAATACAATGTCATTGCCATGTTAAAAATAAAACACCAATACAATATCCCTTTAACCATTTTTTCCAAATAAACATTTAGCCCAATGATAATTTAATATCATATGCAAAATGTGAAGGGCTCGATCAATAATAAAAACAAGTATTTTTGAAGACAAATAATAAGCCAAAGTCCAAGTATTCACCTTTGTGTATCAACCAAGATATATAACTATGTGTGCTAGAAAACTTCACACAAGGTGAATCACATATTTTTAAATACTTTGTGAATATAAATAAATCTCATAACTAGATTTCAACATTACCTTCATCTCTATATGCCTTATCAATGCCATGTAATCACTAAAATCTGACAATGCCAAACAAATTGTATGAAAGAATAATCCCATGTGATATATATATCCTTTGCACATGAATCCAACATGATAAGTACCACAAAAAAAAACTAAAAGTAAACCATCCAAATCATTGTCCACAAAGTACTGAATATGCCAAGTACTAAATACAACAACCAAATGCACCAAGTACCATAATGCCAATGCTAACACAAGTGACAATCAATCATTTTTGACATCGGGGACAAATATGCCACAAAGAGAAATTCAACACAAACATATTGTAAAACACCATGGATTTACTAATTAGCTCTAAACTAAAACTATATCACATAGGAAAAAGATATAGGAGCACCATTTGGGCCCTACAGACATAAAATACTTCCCTTGAAAGTATGAAACCTAAAAATGCATATACATAATATGTAATTCCAATGTAATGGGACCAATTGAATACCCACCATCATAATTTATATAAAAATAGTGCACATCAACTAACACTTGATATAGAGAAGATATTATAGAAAAAAACACAATAATCCTTTACAAGAAGGAAAATAATGTTGAAAAAAAGATGAAACTACACTACAACATTAACTTATGTATACAATAGCAAGGTCAATGGTGGAGAAAGTCTTAACTTCTTTAGTGGTAGTCACAAGGTTGTGCTTGATTGGAGAAGATTACATTTGTTGCATTTCTTGAAAGAGGAAATTGCATGAGTTGAGGGAAATTAATTCCTTCAACATGATGGTGTTTGACAAAGGAAAGAAATTTATTTCCATCCTTAGTAGTGTTTCCTACAATATTCAAAATTTTGTGTCATAGCATACCTTTATTTGTTTTTGTTAGTAGCACCCTATGCTTTCAACTAGAGTTATGAAGTAGTGAGGCCACATACGAGGGACCTCATCCCTGATATCTCCATAGACACCATTGCCACCACCACCTTAACCACTATCACCATCACCATATCCACTATCGCCACCACCATATCTACTGTTGCTACTGCCATCTCCATAACCACCACTACCACCACCACCTTAACCATTATCACTATCACCATATCCACTATCACCACCACCATATCAACCATTTTTGCTTCCTTTTTTGACCCTACAACTGCTTTCTCCCTATGAAAATCCCACTATCCACCATGGGATTTGAACATTAGACATCCCAAGTGCTACCCTTGCAACTTAACCGTTGCACTATGGGGTCAATCCTATTGTATCTTGCATCCTTTTTTTTATCTCATCATTTGTATACATTTTTTTGTCTTCCATGAGTTAGCTCTATTTCATTTTTCTCATAGTTTTTGTTTGATAAAAGTTCTAGATTCTTGTTGTCCCTATTAGAGGCACATATCCCCAACTAGAGACATTATTGGGACTCAATTTACTAATGCCATTTTTTATTGATTCCATTTCTTTGTGTGTGTTGATATGAGATGATCCATGATTAATAAATGATTTTGAGAAGTTTGTAAGGCTCGTCATGTCATAATGTGTTATTTACTAGATTTTACCTTCCATATTCTATAATCAATTGAAAAAATATATATATATTGGCTAAGCCAAAGGGGAAGGTGGCTATTGATGGTTCCTGGTGCATTGAAAACCTTAGGAGCCCCTAATGGGTTCCTAGTTTCACAATCCACTCCCAACAAGGAGAATTAAATTATAAAAAATTAAATACCAAGGTGGTAGAGGGGAGAATGAACACAATAGGCTTGAGGCATGATAGAGTGTGTGGTAGGGGTTTGACATTTTTAATGTTTCTCCTTTCTTTAGGAATGCAATTTTCTTGAACTTTAATGAATTTCCTATTCCTTATTGAGGGTTTGATAATTTTAATGCCACACCATGGAACCACTAACAAAGAAAGAAGTTAGCTATGCAAAAGTGTCTTTGGTTCTTGATGGGTGTAAAATAATTGATAGTGGAATGATCTTAGGCCTATGATGATGTTTTTTGTGCCTATACATCTTGTGAAACTTTTTTGTTGTGGTTAATTAGCCTAATGGTGTGTTTATTGTGCTAGATTCTCTACCTACTTCCATTCATGGCATGAACATCCTATCTACTAGTATTGATTATGATTTTCCTCTATTAATATGGAATACTTGTTTTGTGTTAGATTGATCCTAGGTAATGAATTTTAAATGTGAATAGTGTTCTATTGTATTTGGTTTGATTCCATAGGTTTATATATTGTATAAGGTTATCATTTTTGTAAGGGGTTGATTCTTCTTGTAGCTTTTGAAGGTTACGTAGATGTATATTATTTTCTAGGGTTTCAACTCATGCCTTTTCTAATTATAGGATGGATGTTGGATTCGTGGGGTATGCGAAGGATAAGATGCATGTATATATCTTGTGTAGTGAATGTATCCATTGATTTTTATATTTCTATAGGAAGGTATTTTATGATTGTAAATAATTCTCTTTCTATATTCACTTATATGATTGTAACATGCAATTGGTGAATATAACAATATTCTAAACATTGCAATCTTTGGAATGACCTTTTCCATGTTTCAAATGCACTCTATAAAACTCAATTTGGATGACTAGGTATGCTCTTTGTATTATATATTTTCTTTGATGGAGTATGTTCCCAAATTAATTCTTCTAAGTTTCCTTAAACAACTTTCTTTCCTATTACCCATGACGTTATAACCCATTGGATGCACTAGTCTCTAGTCTACCTATCCAATCTCAATTCATCAATAAAAACCATAAATCAATAGTATAGGAGTAGTTCTAGTTTGTATACATTCATAGCCTCATGATATAACTACGGATCAATCTTCATTGGGCCTCAAATGAATGAATTTTATGTATTGTACATGTTTTTACTTGGTTCCATGATAGTCTTTGGGGAAAAGTAGGTAGGTTGTGTTTGGATATATCATTTAATTATTTTTTGGTCATTATATTTGATCTCAATAGATGTTAAGGTATACCCATAGGAAAAATCTCTTGCCAATATAAGATAATCTTAAAGATTAGGAGATAAAACCCACTATCATCAAGTTGAACAGTAACCCTCCATAGTTTGTTTATGGGATCATCTCACTTATATGATGAAAAATGTAGCCTTGTGAGTGATATTTTTCATTAGGAAGTGGAGCAACATTTTTTTAGCATCAACATAAGGGTATATGTATAGGATAAAATTTGGAGGGAGTTGGTATAATATAGAAAGGTTAATGAGACAAGAGCAAAAGGGGATAATGGAACATATGTTGAAATGAGACAGTGTACAATGGGATGGGTATAAAAAGGGATAATCAATCATAATATGAACTAGTAGAGACTAGTCTGATGGGATAGGAGAGGATCATGAAATATAGGGTAAAAAAATATAGGTTAATATAATATATTATAGGATTTGTATGCTTAATGTATATACAAGGCTATATTATTACCCTGTTGTTGTACTAACTATTTAGTTGTCAAAACTTTGATTTATAAAAATATTTTAAGGTGTAGTTGAGATACATCATTTTAGTACATTATATGGGATTTTACTTTTAGTTATGGATTTATGAAGCATGATTAATAATGAATGTTATTAATACATAGAAATCTACATTTTGAAATATTATAAATATATGTGATCAAGGAATCATTTTACTCAGATGACTTATCGTTCCACCACCAATTTAAAATATTTAAATGTACTTTTCACATTTAGGAGTCTTTTTGGTCCCACCTTTTATGGTTTAGAGTTAACACTTGTGTTAAATATTTTGTGAGAATAGACTTGATTAAAATTTGAATATTCCCTATTAAATTTATTTCCAAATTGCACATGTGTACACAAAGTTAAGGAGATTTCTGTGAAGTGGTACAAATTGTATTTCACATTTTATTGCATGTGTAACATAATTTTTAATTTCTTTAAATGAGGTATTTCCATTGTATTCATAGCTCCCAAAAGAACATGGTTTTATCAAGGCTAGGATTATAATCTTGCATTTGTTTTTAATTTTCCTATTTATAACCTTAGAGAAACAACTTCTTATATTTCTAAGAACGTAAAGAGGAAGAACACATGTCATTTCTTATCACTTGATGCCTAATTGTCCTTTTTCTAAGAAAAACTCTTACATATATTTCTAGGTTAGTGTAATTGACTTATTGTGCTATTAAGTATCTCTACGATTTTTGGAGCCACAAATTTGATATCCAATGAAGACATATTCCCATATGATACATACTAATGGAAATATGATTCATTTTCTTAATTACTTTATATAATGCATTTTAAAATCATGGATGATCCAATTTTAACTAATTCTACATAATTTATAACATGTTATACACATTTACTAATTAATCACCTTATGATCATACATTACTTTATTTCAATTTTATATTTTTATCATTTGTACCTTTATTACCTTATCATTAAATGACAACAACATGCCTTCTCTATCCCCATTCATAATCTTCGTTGTGTTATTTTTCTTATTTTCAGAAATATCAGTGTTCGCATATATATTCATGATTGCATCTATCAATATTACTCATTTTATTGGTCTTTACTCTCTACTCAGACATGAAATCTTCATATATGATCATACACATTCTAGTGCATGAGAAAAACATAGAAATCATTTTATACTTCATGTGTAGGTTTGAAGATTGATGGATTTCATTATATTTTTAAACACTATAAATTTGAGAATAGAAACCCTAAGAGTGCAACAAAAGACATCACTATTTGGAAGTCTATTTATTTGAGAAATTATAGAGAAAAAACCAAAAATAAATAAAAGAGAAAAGGTTTTGTTATCAAACAAGAAGTTGTAGAAGAAAGTGAATCAAAGAGAGCTAAACATGAGCATGAAAGCACAAACATTCAAAGAGATTTAAAAGAAATGCAAAAGGTAATCCCTTGTGCTAAGTTATATTCATCTATAGAAATTGTAGAAAATCATAGAAGCATGATTAACTCTTTGAAATCATATATCTCCATACTAGAAGCACAAACTAGAATTAGATCTAAAAAAATATATTAGAAGATATCAAGAAGAAAAGTGCAATTGTGTATCACAGAGTGGTGAATGAATTGAAGGGTGTATAGGTTTGTGAGGAAGAAGCTCAAGAACTACTTTTTATTTATTTTTGAATTGGTCTAATAGTACACTAAATACAAGAGACGAGATAAGGAAGAGTGAAACTCATATGTGTACTCAAGCAGATATCCACAACCTAGTAGATGATAGAAACAAAGAACCAATCAAAGATGGTCCTACATTGTACAACTTCAGGACAAATTATTTTCCCTACAGGATCAAAGAACATAAGTACAATTAAGTAGTTTGCGACACTTAGAGATATGGTAAAACTCAGGTATATCCCTATATCCAGTGCTCTTGACAATATTAGTGTTCTATCAGAAGTTAATCTCAGTCCCAATACTTTGGAAGATGGTAAGAAGGAAAAGCTTTAACTACTATACAAGAATCATGTTACAAGTGTGAAAGAAGCATGGGAAGAAGGCGAATCTTCATGGAAGGATACCCTGAAAAACCTCAAAAGTTCCCCCTCTTCTAGTTAATACATTCTTTTGCTACATATAATTTTTTGGTCATTTTTTTATGCATATACATATACCAAACCCCTATACATCCTTTTTCCATTGATGTCAAAGGGGGAAAGATAAGAGAGAGATTTAGATAGGGGAAAATCATTTTTTCTGAATAGAATAGTTTTGAAAGGGGGAGTATTTATTTTCCTTATATCGAAAAAAATGTTTTTGATATACATGTTGCCATCATTGCCAAAAAGGGAGATTTTTGGAATTATGGAGTCTTGTAACATGAGAATGAAGTGTATATGGATTGATCTAGTTGTTCTTTTCATGTTTTCATTGATTTCAACATGGTGACAATAGTACAAGAAGCTTACTTGGTATATTGAAATATATTCTCTACTAGAAGTGTTCTTTACTAATGAACGAGTGCATTGGTTTTTTATTCCAAAATTCACCACGAGAAAAGATATGAATTTGATATCTTAACCATATTATTATGAATCATTCAAATAGTTATTTCTAGGATCTTGAGAATTTTTGTGTTGAGAGTAGAAAGTTATCATTGAAAGAGTTTAACCTTGTACACTACAATTGTTTCTCTACTCTAGATATTAGTGTGGGAGAATTTGCATTTTCTTAAGAACATTATAATCTCAAGGTTCTAATGGTAGTCTCTATGATGGTAATGTGATGAGAAAATGATGTAATATTGGATTTGGAAGGTTTTTTATTTTATAATTTTATGTTGGTTTGGAGTTTTTGTGTTTAGGTCCTAGTCTTGGATGACCTAACATATGACATGCATTAAGAAGATTAAATATACTTTATGAATGTTTTCTATGGATCTTCACCAACTTGAATGATGCACTACATGGATAAAATTGTTTTAATTCTTATATGGTGCAGGCAAGAGTGACTTTGATTAGTTTATCTTCATCTAATTAGGTTGACCTAATTGATGAATGAGATATACTTCCATATATATGTAAGATTATTTAAAGGAGAAAAGTATGGGTGTGGATTGAACATGTGAAAGTGTGAGAATGGGAATGAGAAAGTAGAGAGGTATGGTGAAGTGTGAAGAGTATTGGGGAATTTTTGAATATGTGAGCCTAAATGATTTATTAGTTGAGGATCAAAACAAAATTGTTGAGCGGTTGTTGTGAGAAATAATAATTCTTATTCAGATCTTCATTGGAACTAAACCTTGCACATAGAAGGTACATTCCATTAGTTCATAATTGTGGCAATGAGACATAACTTTTGTATTCAGGTTGTGAACCTTTCAAGGATAGTGAGTCATGGTCATGAGCCATGTAATATACTGCATCTAGACATAATGTATTGTGATCTAATCCTCATTGTGGTTTTTTAGATTTTGTATTTTCCATGTAAAAATCATAGTGTTCATGTGTGTTGATGCTTTATCTTATTTTCATGTTCTCTCCTATTGATTCATTCAAAGTTGAGATAATGTTTAGATGGATTTTATGTGACTAGTTTTATGGAATAATAATTCACCCCTCCTCTCAGTATTCCAAATTTTCAATAGAAATAAGTTTTTTTAGAATTTTATGTTATCTTTGATAGTTTTTCACATATTGTGTTGCCAACAATGAAAAATGGGGAGATTGTTGCAAGTATGAATGTGTTTTCATTGATTTCAGCAAGCTTGTGCTATCATTTGTGATAGTTGTGTAGTGGTTAATATTTGAGATTGTTGCTTTGATTGGTTGCATTATGTTTTCATCAGTTAAGTTACTAGTGTTAACCTTTGGTTTCACTTTGATAATCTTTTGTTTATTGTTAGATGCCAAGGATATTGAGAGAATTGATAAAATAAGGAAATATGGTCTTGCAGAGGTATTATAATTTATAGAGGTGTTCTAGTTTTTCTTTACATTTCTTTTGAACTCAAGATTTTCTCATGTGCTTTGGATATGTTGGAAAGAGGTGTTCATAGTTTCTATATCCATAATTTCAATTGTTGGATCAATGGTCAAAGGAAGTTATGTTCACTAGTCTGTGAACTAGTTTTCTAGTGTTGGTTATAGAGGTGTTTGGGATAAATGTTTTTACTCCACGTTTCTCCATAGTTCTTCTTTAGATCTTGAAATTCTAAAGATATCTTGATGGTGTTGTAGACACTCAAAATAATTCTGACATTATACATCTGATTACAATCAAATATCATCAAATTCTACTATTAATAAAGTAACTAAGTTTATTTGATTAATTCAATTTTTGATAACTAATGTCATCTCTTTTAATTAAATAAATCAATATATTTAATTAAAATACCAATGTTATAACATATTCTCAATTGATTTAAATAAACACAAACATTTAAATTAAATTTCATAAATAAGCTAATTACATCCAAGTTAATTAATCCTAAATTAATTAACTCCTAATACTAATCCCTCATTTCTCTAGCTTTTGACTAGACCTGGTTCAAACCTAAACCCTTGACTAACCCACCCACTTGCACATGAGAATCAATTTCTTTAATTATCTAATTACCTTATTTTTCCTCAACAAGGCATATTTCCATTGAATATTCCTTAATTTACTCCACTTATTTGACTTTCTATCCTAAACCATTTCCCTTCAAAATATCTCAACCATATGCATTTATTGCCTCGTAACATGCATTTATCTCTCTTACACCTCTCAAATCCTCAACAGTATGCATTAACCATGCACATTCTCCAAAATGTTCTCCACCTTTGTCCACTAGCCATGTGACAAGTGTCACAATATCATTGGATATTCATTAGTCCCATATTCCTCCCATCTCTCCTTTTTTCAAACCTTCAACCTATAAATGCAAGGTACTTCTACTCCATAATATCATCTACAAGCTTATGCATTTGCACTATAGAAACTTGCATCTTTATCACATTTGGAGCTTATCAAAAGGGGTTGGGAAAAGGGCTCTCTTTTCACATAAAAGGAGAACCAATCCCCTTATGGGATGATGGTTTGGTTGATTTAGATTAGATTTACATATTTAGTTGGTTATGTTGCATTCCTTACTTCATGTTTTCTCTTCTATGTTTGATCAACAATTTCATAGGGAGTGATTTATTTGAGTTTACTAAAAATGGATAATTTGGTATATTTTATCTATTGTTAGTGATTATAGGTTCACCTCTCACATGTCTTATAAACAAGGTCCCTCTTAGGTTCATCTAGGATCAAATAAAACACTTCATCCATCCCATACATTTTTCATCTCCATTCCACAAACAATTTTTAGAGCTTTGAAAAAAATAAAAATTGTAGACTTGGTTTAATCCTTAAAACACATCAAAATCACCTTATTTAGTTAGGAGTGTGAGAATGCATCCTTTATCATACTTCTACTTAAATTAGCACCCCTTTGAACAAGTTCATCCTAAGGTTGCATCCAACATCTTGGGATCTACAAGTTCATTATCCTAATCCAATGAAAACAATCAAAATCAAATCTTAAAGTCTAGCATTGATCCAAAGCTCCTAAAAGTCCAACACCCATATCATTCACCCCTTTCATCCTACATCTCATCATTGGTCCTAAATCCCCTATAGGTCTACAAGGTGAAAACAAAAGAAGAAAATGGAATATAAACTTGGTTCATACATCATGAGTAATCTAAATCAACCAAACTATCAAATTCTTACAATTTTTATTGATTATAAAAAATCACATTTATAAAATCCATACATAGGATTATTATCTCCTACAAACCTCAATGGTACAAAAAATGTGTGTATTTCCCAATCTAAATTTTGGAAAACCTTTCCCTATCGTAGATTTAAATCAAAGTCCAAACCTACAAATCTATCAACCAAAGAATCAATTCATAAGTCTTCAACAAAATAACATTATCACACCAGATCCATACATGCCAAATGTGAATATACCAAGTACAAGTTTACCAAACATGAACATGGGTATGTGTAGGATCATGATGGGCCAGAAAGTTGTGATATGATGGGTATTTTTAGGGTATGTGGTTGACGATTTTTTTTTACCCAAAATTGATGAGATAAAAATGGTTTTTAAAGGAGATTCTCAACTTTCCACCAATATAAATTATGCTTTACTTTGAACTTAATAAATAATTATTAGTCATTTTCTATTTGAATTACAACTAAAGTACTTATTGATAGGTTGATTAAAAACATCTATAACTTTCAAATGGTATCACATTTTTGGAATTCAAAACATGAATCACATTCTATGCTTCTCATACTATAGGATTAAAAAAATAGAAAGTGAATTTCATTAAGTTTTGACCAAGTTAAGGTGGTCAGAAATATGAGTTTTTATATTTTTTAAAATTTGTAATAAAAAATTCATAATTAATTACTTAGAAAAAAATTACAAAAAAATATGCATCACATCCGAACATGAGTTCTCTACTTGTGTATAAAATATTATAAAAAAATATTAACATTTTATTGTGGTTAGGGTGGTCAGACAGACACCTACTTCTTATTTTTCCCTAAAATTTAAGTACTACTGCATTGAAATTTCAAATTTTCATCAAATACATTTTTTGAAAAATAAACCTAGTAGTTTAGAAACTACATTCAATTTTCTACAAATTCTATTCTTACATATTTTTGAAATAATAAAGATAACTTATTCATTTTTTTATGTCAAGTTTCCTAACTTTGATTTTTTTGAATTTTTGCCACTTAAGGGCCTATTTTTTCCATGATGATCCTACACATACCCATATTTCAAATCCACACTTGGTAAAATTAGGGATAGATATGTTTATGAATCATACAAATGTTGTTCAAAGTCCAAAAAATATGTTAACAACTCCATGTATTGATCCAATTCAAGGTAACACCATGCAAAATCAAAGCTATCTAAATCAAGGCAATATGTTTCCAAACCATAAAAAAATTCAATTTCAACGTATAATGACAAATATAAACATCATCCCAAATTAGAATATTGTCCAAAATCAAAATTTTCATGATCCCATACAAACACCACAAGTATAAATTTCAAATCTTCTTGAACAAAAACCAAATCAGCTATATCAAGGGTGTCAAGATCAAAATCGAGATAAAATTTTATAAGATCAAATTGTTACACTTACCAAAATATTTTATTCATTGTGCCAAGAGACATCTCAACCCAAAAATAAATAAACTCTTCCATTTGTTGAACCATGTCATCAAAGCATTGAGTTGTGTCCACAACCACATCAAGAACAATATCTCCAATGTCAAGAGGTTGGATATCAAGATCAACAACATCAACAATAAACCAAATCACCACATCTCAAAGAATAATCACAACAAGAATCACCTCAACAAGCACAAATCTCACAAGATCACAAAAATGAATACACTCCTTTTGGAGTACCAATCGAATCAGTGCTAAGAAAGCTAGTTAATGTAAAACTCATTATTCTTCCAAAAGTAAGTGCTTTCGACTTTGTCCTAGAATTCCCTTGGAATAGGGGTAGATCTTATTGTGATTATCATTGAGAAAATATTCATGAAACATAAAGTTGGATTCAACTCAAAAATCTCATCCAAGACATTATTGATAAAAAAATAATAATTTTTGAGGAAAATGGTCAAGATTCAACCACTAGTGATAGCAATGACAATCTCTTCCACCACAATTTTTTTTTAAAATGATCAAGATCTATCCATCAATAAGCACCTTGAAGATGTTTCTACCTTACCTAATGATCAAATAAATACATATCAAGAGTCACTTTTCAATCATGATCAAAATCCACCAAAAATGATCTAATTCAAGAAATGTTAACATCATTTGATATTATGGTTGAAAACATTGACAATCTCTCCACCACAATCATTGAAAAAAATGATCAAGATCTATAATGAGCACCTTGAAGATGTTTCTACCTCATTCAATGATCAACTCAACATACATTAAGAGTCACTTTTTAGTAATGATCAAAATCCCTCAACAATATTTGACAATGATCTATATCCAGTAACTTGTTAGAATTATTTGATCCTATTGACATAATCTACAATCCATTGAGCAATGATCATGTTGAAAATGTCTCTACATCACCTAATGAGTTAGAGGACATATCTCAAGAATTTATTCCAAATCATGATCAACATCTTTTATCAAAGTCTAGCAATGGTCCTTTCCAAGACATATTGACATCTTTTGACCTTATGGTTATAGATACTAAAGGGATCCTCAACTAAAAATTTGATCCAATTCCACTCAAAGATCAAGAGGATATTGAGCCACTTCCTATGCCTAATGAAGATATCCTATAACCTTTTATAAGCAATCCATCCTTTGAAACTAACCCATGTCAAGAACTTGGTCCAAATTATGTCGAAAGCAATTCCAAAATTAATCAAAATCAGAAATTCATATCTCCAAGATACTACAATGATCTAATGGACACTCTCCAATCTATACAAGATGTCATAGATGATGATCATATCTATATAACACATATTCCTTGATCTACCCATGAGATGCTTACTCCTAATGGACATGAAGATGATCTTCATTCAAAACAAGAGTCTCATAGTCTTGATATCATTACCAAGGAACAAGAGTCTCCTACTCTTAACACTTGTAAACATGATAAAGATATAGAAAAATATAGAGACATATAAGAAATGGGTCATGAAGAAGGCTTCTACAAAATTTGTGAATTAGAAGAATCCTATGAAGGCATATAAAAAATGAATCATGAGGAAGACTTTTACAGGGACAATGAATCATCGACACCTCTTGAAAAACCATTAAAATCTAAAATTTCACAAGATCAAGCCAAAGATATGAATCATGAAGTTATCCCACTCATGGAGGATCCTATCCCTTAGAAAATTGGATCACTTACATTTTTTAGGGCAAGCTATCTTATCAATGAAGAAGATATCACCTTTGAAGATACACAATAAAGCAGAGAAGGATTATCACCTTGTTTCCAAGGTAAATCATATCCTATTGCAAATAAAATGTTTCAATAGATGAATTATCAAGGTAGAGGATTTGGTGTACATAAACAAGCTATCCTGAAACTAGTGTAGATTATTGGCAATCCTAAGCATCAAGGTCTTGGTTATTCGACAATTAAGGGATCTAAAAATATCAGTGATAGCTCTATAATACTAGGGTCAATGTTATCTAGTGCAAACATCAACATAGGGAGCACGAAGAATCCTTACGATGAAATCGATACCAATACTACAACTAGCCATGTCATGAATCTTCATCCACCCATCACTCCATCCACAAATTGGGACCAACATCAAAAGATAGATTTGAATCAAAGTACAAAAAATATTATCAAAGAAAAAGAAGTTGGGAAGCATAATGGACAAATCAAATACACACGGATACCAAAGAATACAAAGAAAGATTATCTCTATCAAACTCCATTAGCTAAGGAAACTATGGGGAAAAATAAAAAAGGGAAAAGTATCCATCAAAGATGTCTACAAAAGAAACAAAAGGATTATCAAGTAACATACAAAGTATATAAAAAATTTGGCCCTAATTACAAGCATACTTTCATATCCACCCATCATTGCTCATCTTCCAATGTTTGGAGAGTTAAAGGTTCCAAACTACCAACCAATCCATCTCCTATTCCTAAACACACTCCATTATCCAATGCTACACACATGATATCCAATTCTCACATTGGCCATGTATTGGTAGCCACCCTTCATTATAAGGATTCAGAAGGCATCTTAGTGTTGTGAGCACAGAGACAGAGTTAACACAAGTATCAATAAAGTAGATTAAGAATCTCAAAAGTTGTATTCAAGTGCACATATCTTGGAAAAAAAAATTCTTCAAGTAGGATGTCAGTGGCACATTATGATAGAAGTATCTACATCAACACCACCAGGTGGTTTAGCATAAGCTTAAAATATTTCACAAAATATCAAAAAGTCATGAAAATAGTAAAAATAAAAATTGTCCTCTAGTGAAAACCACTATTGTGGCATTTTGGACAGGTACCATGATGAAATATTGAAAACAATACATTATGTGTATAATTGAGCATCTACATGCGCTAGTTTAGGTTCAAGCATCTCATCCCATCCATAATAAATCTAACATTTCATCCATCTCATCCATTAGAAATCATTCATCTAGAACCATTTATCCAATCCATCTACATTCATCTTCCACATTATCTTGATCTTGAAAAAAGTTTGGTGCACACTTTATACTTGCTTATGGTAAACATCTTGACATGGCTCATTTTCATTGATCCTATCCTACCCAATGTTATCTGAGTTATGAAGAATTCCTCAATTTGAACACCTTATCTTATCAGAAGATAATTCTTGGCATCCTTTGTGGGCTTACCATATACATCCATCCACACACCTATCCAAGCATCGACCCATAGCATTCCATACATTGCTAGACAATTGGGGTAGATATTTACATCTTGCTTCAAGAATAAATCTGATCCATATCTTCCAACTTATGTTGTGATCTGAACATTTGCAAACATAAAATCAAATTGGTCAAAACATTTGTGAGACAAAACCCAAATCACTAGCCCATGGCATATTTTGACAAGAAGATGTTCCTTATCAAGCTTTATCTTTCATCGAGCTTCAATCCAAACAATCAATATTAGTTGTATCTAATGTGTACTTTGACATCACATCAAATCATTCAAAAAAGATTTTGTTCTAAACCAAACTTCAAAATATTAATCAATCAAATCCAATCAATCCCTCATCATCTTGGGATATCCTTCCCAAATACTCGTATTGCTTAACACTATCCTTGCATTGTTATGTATCCTCAAAAATGTTATCATCATCAATCCATCAATCTGATTAATCAACCCTAGCTTGGTTTTCAAAAAAATCTCAAAACAAATCACTGATATCACTACATATATCCATATCCAAATCATCAAAGTTATGCGAAAAATCCAAAAACATTCAAAAAACCAAGAAAATAAAAAAATAGGTCAAAAAATAGAAACATTCAAAAAAATGATTGGGTATGTGCAAGATAATGATGGTCCAAAAAGTGGCGATATGATGTGTATGTGTAGGGTATGTGGCTAACAACCCATTTTACCCAAAATTGATTAAACAAAAAAGGTTTTTAAAGGAGATTTCAAATTTCCACTGGTCAATATAAATTATGCTTTACTTTGAATTTAATAAATAATTATTATTCATTTTCTATTTGAATTATGACTAAACTCTTGATTGATAGGCTGATTCAAAAACATCTATAGCTTTCAAATGATATCACAATTTTTGAATCTAAAACACACATCACATTCTATGCCTTGCATACTATAAGATTAAAAAAATGAATTTCATAAATTTTTGACCAAGTTAAGGTGGACAAACATAAAAGTTTTAATATTTTTTAAAGTTGTAATAAAAAAATCATAATTAATTATTTACTTGGAAAAAAATTACAAAAAAAATGCATCACATTGGGACATGAGTCCTCTACTTATATCTAAAATATTAGAAGAAAAATATTGTCATTTTATTGTGGTTAGGGTGGTTAGACAAACACCTACTTATTTTCTCCCTAAAATTTAAGTACTAGTACTCCATTGAAATTTAAAATTTTCACCAAATAGATTTAAAAAAAAATAAACCTAGTAGTTTAGAAACTAAATTCAATTTTCTATAGATTCTATTCGTACATGTTTATGAAATAATATAGATAACCCATTCAAATTTTTACGTCAAGTTTCCTAACTCTGATTTTTCTAAATTTTTTGCCACTTAAGGGCCTATTTTTTCTATGATGATCCTGCACATACCCAATTATCCAAACTACATCATCTATGAGCTTAAACATAGGAAAGGCCATCATTGATGAACCCCAAAGACACAAAAACATAAAAAAATTTAAATAACCCAAAAATCCAAAACACTACCTAATAACATTTCAAAAATATCAAAAACATACAACCATTATACTTCGCTTAGACAACTTCACATTTGACGTAACTGACATTTGTAGTAGTAGTGATGATGAGGATCCCATCACCAACCTACCTAGGCTCTTCGAGGATACCACCCTTCTCATGATTAGCACCTTATCCTTTGAGTCAGACCATCAAAATCATGAAATCTACCTAGTTTACCCCCAACTCATCAATTATGACCAATAAGGACTACCAATTCTTGACACATTCAAAAATGATGACGTGCTCTCAAAATTCATGGGACTACGGGATAAAATTCCATGTGGGGATCACAAAGTAGGGTTCATCATTGAGCTAGATACACAGGCCTATTATGGGGAAATGATTGAATTCCTTAGTCGCAAAAGTGAAAAAATGAGAATAATCTCTAAGTCCTTGAGTAAAAACCACACTGTGGCACTCTCCAACACGAAAAAAGTAAAAACAAAGAACGCATCCAATGGTTAAAACCTCTCTGAGGTGCCTAAGGATGGGGGATTCAATCTTCCTTTCAAATCTCTTCATCAAGAAAAATCAGTGGTCCTAGCAGAAAAGTGCAATTTAGTTAATCTAGGGATAGAGGAGACCCTGCACATCACATTCTATGTGGAGTCATTACTATCAAAAGAACAAAACTCCTTGCAACCTTCTTGAGAGAGAGAGAAGTAAACTTTGCATGGAGCTACACAAACTTGCCTGGCCTTGATCTAGAAATTGAGGTTCATCACCTAGCAATATACTCTAAAGCAAAGCCCACTAGACAAAAGCTTAGGAAAATTCACCCTCAGATCACCCTACTAGTCAAAATGGAACTAAAGAAGCTATTGGACGCGCAAGATTCATTAGACCAATATACCATCCAAAATTGGTGTCAAATCTAGTTCCTGTCTCAAAACCCAATGGGGGCATAAGAATCTGCACATATTTTAGGGACTTGAACAAGGCATGTCCAAAATAAAATTTCCCATTACCCAACATTGACATGATTGTAGACATGATGGTGGGAAAAGATATGCTTTCCTTGATGGATGGTTTCTTGGGATACAACTAGATAATGATTGCTAAAGAAGACCAACACAAAACAACCTTCACTTGTCCATGGGGGACTTACTATTGGAATATGATGCCATTCAGCTTGAAGAATGCAGGAGCAACATACCAAAGAGCCATGATGTTAATCTTCCATGACATGATTCATAAAATAGTCAAAGATTATGTCGATGACATACTAGCCAAATCTAGAAAGAGGAAGGATCACATAGGAACCTTAAGTGCCATTTTTGATAGGCTGGAGGAATACAAGGTCAGATTAAACCCAAAGAAGTGCATCTTCGGTGTATAATCAGGAAAGTTGCTAGGATACATAGTATTAAAGAGGGGTATTGATGTAGACCTTGCTAAGGTAAAAGAAATCCTTGAGATGGAGGCACCCAAAACATTGAAACAATTGAGAGGTCTCCAAGGTAGGCTTCAATCCATCCGAAGGTTCATGGCACAATTGGTAGATAAACAGAATTGATACTCTCACCTACTTCACAAGGGAGTAGCATACAAATGGGATAAGAAATGTGAAGAAGCCTTCAATAAGATCAAAGAATATTTTCTTACACCACCAATCCTAATGCCACCAATCCTAAGAAAGACATTAATTCTCTATATGTCAGCAACAACAACAACCCTTGGAGCTCTCCTAGCTTAGCATGATGAAAATGTGAGAGAAAGGGCCATATATTATATCAGTAGGACAATGGTTGGGTGTGAGTTAAATTACACATTCATTGAAAAAGAATGTTTAGTAGTAGTGTTTGCTTCACATAAATTTAGACATTACATGTTGCCACACAAAGTTAAACTTATCACCAAAATCAACCCTCTCAAGTACTTATTATCAAAGGCAATGCTCACTAGAAGAATGGCCAAATGGGTCATGATACTATCAAAGTATGGCATTGAATACATGGAGTGGAACGAAATTAAAGGCCATGTCATTGTAGATCAACTTGCAGAAGCACCAATCTATTCAGAGAATCCTCTCATCTCAGAGTTTCCAGATGAATCCATCTTCAATCTCAACATAGCTGACCACTAGAAAGTTTACTTTGATGGCTCATACATGCAGCATGGATCAAGAGTTAGCATCTTATTTATCACCCCATAGGGGGACTGCATACCTAAATCATATAAATTGGCATTCTCCTACACCAATAACATTGCAGAATATGAGGCTTTAACCATAGGTCTCAAAATAGTAGTGCAGTGGAACATCATGGCCCTAAGGGTATATGGAGACTCCTCGCTAATAATAAACCAAGTGAACGATGAATACCAGACTAAGGATGATAAGCTCACTCCATACAAGAAACTAGTGGAGACTCTCAAGGAATCCTTTATTGAGATGACATTTAAGTAGATTCCTAGAGCAAACAACAAAGCAGAAGATGCCATGGCAACAATTGGATCCTTACTAGACATCCCTCACAATGTCCCAAAATATGAATTCTTGGTAGAATAGCTTTTCGTGCCTACATTTGAGGTACCAAAATCAAAATTTGTGTGCGAAATCATTGGTCTCAATGATCCCTAGTACCATGAATTTTATACCTACCTACAAATAGATGTCCTACTTGTTGACTTACCTTCAACCTTAAAATGAACCTTTGTCAAAAAGGCATCCCAATTTTTCATCCTAAGAGATACCCTGTATCGTAGGAGCATAGAAGGAACCTCATTATGTTGTTTAAACATTGAAGAGGCATATACCACTTTAAATGAAGTACATAACAACATTTGTGGTTCACACTTGAGTGGAATGACCCTAGCCAAGAAATTGTTGAGGATGGGGTATTATTGGCCTACAATGGAAAGAGAGGCACATGACCATGTTAGAAGGTGCCTACAATGTTAGTAGCATGGGGACCTCATCCATGCTCCAACTCAAGAACTTCATCCCATCATCACACCATGGCCCTTTTCACAGTGGGGACTCAATCTCATTGGAAAATTTACTCCCACTTCATTGAATGGCCACAAGTTCATCATAACCATGACTAAGTACTTTACCAAGTGGGTGGAAGCCATACCCATGACATATATAACCAGGAAGAAAATATCAAAGTTCATCTTGAATTATCTCATTTGCCGTTATGGTGTCCCACAAGCCATTACCTCAAATAATGGGACACCATTTAAGAATCATGACATCCGCAACTTGTGTGAAAAAATCAAAATCCAACATCGCTTCTCCACCCCATACTATCCCCAAGGCAATGGCAAAGCATAAGCCACAAAGAAAACCATTTTGAAAATCCTCAAGAAAATAGTCAATGATGGAGGTCATGACTGGCATCTATAGCTCAATCCCACTCTCTAGGCCTACTGAACCAGCATCTGTACACCCACCGAGACCGCCCCCTTCTCCCTAGTCTATGGATTAGAAGCAGTACTTCCCATTGAGATAAAACTCCTATCACTAAGAATATCACTGCAAAACCTCATCATAGATGAAATGTACCAGTATCAAGACTGAATGAGTTGGAGCTACTGGATGAGTGGTGTATAGATGGTTTAAATCATTTACAAGTCTATCAAAATAGACTCAAGAGGATCTATAACAAGAAAATTAGAAGTAGGACGTCATTTTATTTCATATACCCAATCATGTTTTTGATTGCAAGATAAGGAGGCTTCATTTGATTGTGGATGTCCTTGTGATTTGGGAGATTGTGGTAACTCTCCCACCACAAAAGAATTTTAGGAATCATATACTTTCCACAACCATTATCCTGGATGATGACTTTGATATCAGAGATGGTGGGAATGGTGGGAGTGGTGGGTGTCTCTGTAATAGAAGTGGAAGCGAGAGTGGCTGGATCAATGTATGGTGTTGATGGGCGTTCATCATTTTTAGGAACTTAAGGGATTTTGTAGTATTTTTCCTCAAGGTTCTTGCAGTATAAGAATGGTTTAGGATCTCCATGGATGGTGACCTCTTTTCCTTCATATGTGAATTTGACACATTGATGGAAACTTGATGCTACCACTTGCATTGCATGAATCCATGGACATCCTAGGAGAATATTATAAGGAAAGTCAAGGTCCAGGACTTGACAGGTGGTTTCCATGATAGCTGGCCCTACTTGAATAGGGATTTTGATTGTTCCTTTGGACACTCTAGCCTGATCATCATATGCTCTTATTATAATACATTTTCCTTTGTTGATGGAATCCTCTAAGATTTTTAATTATTTAATGAGCTTGAGGGAACAAATATTCAATCCTGCACCTCCATCCACCAAGACTCACTTGACTTTACTTTTCTGCACTAGGACCTCTAAATGGAGTGCACAGTTATGAGATGGTTGAGCGGGAAAATCTTGGTTGGAAAATGTAAGGAGGTTTGGAGTGATGATGTTTCTGACCATAGGTTGGAATTGTTCTGTATCAAGATCCACGGGGATAGTGGATGAAGCCAATGCTTCCTTAAGGATTTTCTAGTGGGTGGATGAGATTTTTAATAACTCCATGATGGAGATTTGTGCTGGCGTTCTTTTTAGCTTATCAAAGAAATTGTAACCATTGGGAACGAATCTTGAATTGGTGATGAATTTTTTTTTTGGTTGGGATGATCTTGCAATAGTAACTTTTCCACCTCTTGTGGTGACTCCATATTGGCCTGAGCTCCTTTGATAGTGATTACTGCACAATGTTCATCTAGGGAAGTGATGACAGTTTCACACACATGATTCACATTTTTTAAGGTTCCTTTCCCCTTATCAGTGTTATTTTTACCTTTATTCTTATGGTTAGGCATTGGATTCATGTATATTTTGAGGTTTTGGTTTCCTGTTGGCTGTTCCACATTTATGACCCTTCGATCAATGAGGTCTTGGACTATGTTCTTTAACCTCATGCAATTGTTAGTGCTATGTCCTTTGATTTTGTGGAAGTCACAAAGCTGATTTTCATTATACCAAGGAGGTTTAACATCTAGTTCTTGGTAATTCTCATAGGTGGGAATCTTGATGAGGTTTTCTTTTATCAATTTCTTCATGATGACTTTGAGTGGTTCCCCAAGAGTAGTGTACTTTCGCTTGGTGGAATTGTTGTTTTGCTAGGGTGGTCCCCTTTAATAATTGATGTTATTGACCACTTGATTGTTTGGGTGTTGTATTGTTGTGTTCGCTTGATGATTGTTTGGATGATGGTTTTGGATTTGTTGTTGTGGCGTGGGTGTCTTTGGGTGAGGGGCATTGATGACAACTTTGGCATCGATGACACCATCATTTGTAATATTTTTGTTTCTTTCCCATGTGCGGGGTTTTTCATTGTAATTGGTGGGTGGGAAATTATTTGTTGTTCAGGATATAAAGTTTATTCTCTAGTTTGTGTCATAAGGGCTTGTTCGATGCTGAGTGCCTTGCAAATCAACTGTTTGTATGTGGTGATCCCTTGAACCTTGAGATGGAATGCTAAGAGGTCGTCAAGGTTGGATATGATAGTGCACACTTGTTCCTTAGGCATGACCCATTTACTTTGATTGGCCTTGGATCACCATTGTTGTAGGAATGAAGCAACTTATTCATTCTTACCTTGTTTTTGAGCCAATAGTTGTTCAAGATTGACATCCATGGTGATATTGGATGCATAGTTTTTGATGAATGTGTCTATGATTTCTTGGAATTTCTTGATGCCTGTAAGTAGGCGAGAGAGCCATTCCATAGTGTGGTCAGCCAAACTCCTAGGAAATAGTCTCATCAGATAGGTATCATCATACGCGACCTCCATGTGATGAACCTGGAATTCCTTGATGTGATCTTTAGGGTTTCCCATGACCCCATGGTACTTATTGAATTTGGGGATCTAAAATCCCTTTTGGAATGGTTTCATTACAAAGCTTCTATCGAACGGATAAGGGCACAAGTTGTTGGGTGTTTTCATGGTTCACCCTAATTGAACGTCAAGCACTTGTTGTGAGAGCAACCTGATTTTTGCTATCACATCATTTTGTGGACTAAGGGGTGGGATGAAAGTTTTCTAAGGTGGTGGGATGGGTGGATTGGTTTGTATGTTGATGGATGATGTTTGTATATTTTGTTGAGCCAAGTATGCTTGCAATTTTTGTTGTACCAACAATGCTTGTTGTTGGTCCTATTGTTGTTGCGCTATTAATGCTTGTTGTTGAGTTGCTAATTGGGCTACTTCCTACTATTCTTGATATTGCTTTAGAGCTTGATGATATGCTTGTTGTTACGCTATGTATTGTTGTGCAACATACTATGCTTGTGCTTGTGCTTCTTGTGCTTGATATTTGGCTTTGGCTTGTTCTTATTGTGCTTGAGCTTGTGCTTGAGCTTGGGCCTCAGCTTGTGCTTGAGCTTGTGCAACTTGAGCTTATACTTGTGCTTGAGCTTGTGTAGCTTGTGCATCTTGAGCGGCTTGTCATTGTTGTTGCTACAATAAGGCTTGGGATTGTGCAGCCTACTGTGCTTGTTTTGCAACCTTAGAAGCTTGAGCAGCTTGCATGGCTTGTTGAGAAAATAGTTGCACGGGTTGTTGTTTTTGTAATTGTAGGAATGCCTTTTTATAAGTAGCTTGTTGAGCAGCTTGCAACACCATACTAAATTGGCTTGATGTATTGGAGATTGGCGGCGGCGTGGTGGTGGATTCATAATGGTGCTTGTTGTGATGGTGAGAGGCATTGTTGTGTTGTTGTTTGGGGTTTGATTGGTATATGGTGCAATCAAAGTGGTTGGTACTTGGGAGACCATGTTTTGAGATGTTAGGGGGGTGGCTGATGATGTGTTGATTGCTTACAGTGAAGTTGTCATCTGTTGTTATGATGTCGATGACAAGTTTTGAGGGTTTGGCATGATGCTTTGATTGATGTTCGGGATGTTGGTTTGATTTTGATTGATATTTAGTAAAGGTGGAAGCCCTAAGCCAAGTAGTGGTGTGGATGATGATGGAAATGGTGGAAGTGGTGCAAACATGAGAGATGTGATCTCTTGAGGAAATGGCGTAGTGTCAAAAATTCCCCCTGGTCCAAACATGTCACCCTCTCCTTGCGAGGTTATGGGGAGAGATGTTTGGGGTGTTGCGTGGGATGATGATGATGGGTCATTTGGATCATGAAAGGTGAGAGGGTCATATGTATGTAATGGTACGGTTTGTCCCAAGATGGTGTTTGCATCCAAATCTTGATCGTTTATGAGAGGATGTGTTTGCAATGCATTGAGAAATGCACTTCCTTTGTTAATAATGAGTTGCATTGGAGTAATGGAAGATGTGATTTCTGGGATGTTTTGAATGATGCTTTGAAATGAGGGAGTAGATGAAATGGGGATGGTAGATGAGATTGGAGGAATGACTCCAAAAGATGGTTCCATAATAGTGCTCACATGAAAATCAGAGGGGAGTTTATCCCCTTGCTTTGCTAATTCGAGCATGTATAGTGAGGGATTGATTCTCACCATGATGTTGATAATTTATGATTCTCTAGATTTTGAATTATTTCAGTGATTTCCTCATGTGACATTCCAAAGGGATTATTTGTAAGATCCTTCATTTGGACACCTTCCTCTTGACAGTCTTGCAAAAATGGAGGAAGGTTAACCATGAGACTGCTAGATCCAATGGGATTCATTTTAGGAGTGGTTTGACTTAAGTCACTCGAAGTAGATGTTTCTTTGTTGGCTTCCATGTTCCTCTTGTATTGTGATCTAGTTTTCAGCATAAAATAGGGATCAATTTTGAAGAATGAGGAAGGTGAATTCTCTAATTCTTTGGATTGATCTAACTTTAGGTACAAAAGAGAAATTTTAGGATGATTTAAGGATCAAAGGGTGATAATGATATGGATGTAATATGAACATTTGATGGATGATTTGTGACTCTTAAGAAAATATTGAAGGGTATGTTAAACTTTAAGACTTGATTTGGGATTGATTTGTTTTGGATTTAGATTTTGGTGGACTCATAAACTGTAAGAGGTTGGATGTTGTCCTAGAGTTAAATCGTTCACAATATGCTAATTTGTGTAGGTGTGAGAAGAAGGATTCATCTAAACACTCCTATCCAAATAAGATGGTATTGATAGTGAACTCCTAAATCCCAAGATGTTGGATGTTATCAAGGGATGAATTTTTTCACAAGTTTTGATAATTTGATCAAATATGTGGAGAAGGATGCATCTACACACATTCAATCAAGTAAGGTGATTTTGGATTGGTTTTGAATAATTTTCTCAAAGTTTAACATGAAATATTTTTCCAAGACTTTCAAATATTTTTTGATGAGATGATTTTTGTTTTGATGTTTAAATATGGATGAATGTTTTATTTTGATCCTAGGTTTACCTAAAAAGAAACTTGCTTACTAGACCTCAGTTTTGACAAAAAAACTTTTCTCTAAATAAGATGTTCAAATTCCCTACTAAGATTTGGGTTTTGACAGTAATAGAACAAGTACAAACCAAGATTGTTTCTTGAAGCCTTTTTGTAAAACTTAAAAAGCGGTCTTTGTCTAAATTCATATAGCATTGAGAGATGCTTTTGATGGTCTTTTAGACTAAGGGCTTTTATTGTTGATTTCTTGATCTTGATCTGTGTGAAATCATTAGAGACACATGTGTGGGCTCCAATTGTTTTTTGTCTTTGCTTAATGACTTTGTTTTACCACAAACACTTTTTGATATTTTCAAACTAGATGTCCAATGTCTCAACTTCTTCTCATTTCATAAGGTATATTGTGTGAAACTTTGATGAAATTAAGGCAAGGGTTACCTATTTTTTAGCTTTAATAGGAAAATTGAGATGTAAATCCAAGTGTTTAGAAACCTCTAAGGATAAAATACCAAGGGTAAGCAATAACACATGAATTTGGTCAATTGTATTTGCCTCCTAAAGGGTTTGAAATTTTGATGATGATGTTAAATGTTCGTTTCCAAATTTTTTCGAACAAGAAAAGCATTTTGTAACCAAGAACAAGCACAATCCTATGGATATGAAAGACAATATTTGTTGAGTCCCCACTTGGAAAAGTCTAGCTATGCTTATCTTTAGCAAATGGTTAGGTGCTTGACCCCACTAGCTCCCCTCCAAGACACTCACTTATACAAGGTAGCCAAGCATCAACACCCATGAAACTCCCATGGCATGCTTTCCATTTCTACTAAAGACCGTAAAAGTGTGGGGCAGCTTTAGAATAATCGTTCTTGCACCAACAAATAGATAGGGATTTTGACCTTTCTACAACAAGGGTTTTAATTTGGACTCTATATTTGTAGGAGTTGACCCAGCATGGCGAGAGACCATTGTTGCTCTTCTTCTCAAAGTCAACTGCATGATATTGACATTTATTCCAATACCCACATTTCTATCCTGGCTAGAAATACTCTTAGCTTGAGAGTGTTACTGGTTGAGTCATTCCTTTGGGTGAGTACTTTTTCCCTAAGGTAGGCCCTCTAAGATAAACAAAAGCGAGTAACCATATTCATAGTCTGATCAACATCCATTTAGAAATAAAGGGAGAACAAATGCATTACATTTACTCACACTCGCACAATGATTTGTTCAATATTAATCCCAAAAATGAAATGTGGATGTGATCACTTTATCCCACCCTAAGACCATCAAAAATCCTTTTTATTCTCAAGATCACTATGAGGCATGAGAGAAGTGCATACGTCTTTTCAATGGAGTTAGTTTGATTAAGTAATCACAAAACGAAGTTGCACATGTCCTTCTTAGAACCTCAAAGAAATGATTTTTGTTCCTTTTAATGCACCAAAATGAAATGTGTAATTTTATTTCTTCAATTCTTAGCCTCGAAGAAAATCTAGTAGATTTGTTCTAAGATTCATTTTAAGCCCCTTTTGTAACAAGAAATTGAAGTGTTCTTTTTAAGAGCCCAAAGAAAAGTGTGAGTTAGTCTAAAACATAAAATTAAAGCATAAGATAGAAGCTCCAAGCATTAAAAAACACTAAATGTGAATTTACAGTTTCAATATCCACTTTCCTTCAACTCCACTCTTGCCTGCTTTCGCTCAATTCCAATGCTCGATTCCAATGTCAAACTATAATCAACACAAAGCTATCATTTTAGAGGTGAGATTCATCATAATGAAAACACTTTCAAAATGAATGTATTCAACGATAAATTCTAATGCACAATAAAGCTTCATTGACGATCTCCCCAAATGTGTTTAAAAAATGACCAAGGCTTTAAACATCAAAATATATACACAATAGTGATTTTAAATCTACCCATATGATTAGAGAAAAAAAATGTAGACCTGAACATAGAAATGATTCAAATCTAAAGAGCACAATATATTTTTTTTATTTAACCTAAGCATTAATGACAATTTAAAATAGAAAGTGGCATTATCTTGGATGTTGAACCAAGATTTCATCTCCTCCACAAATTCGCAATGTCAAATACATAGCCCCTTTATCAAACTTTATGATAACTAAGTGGTCAACACAAAATTTATAATAATTGTTACAAATTTGGAATTTCAAATAAATGTCATGTCTGTACTTTTCATGGCAGCATCAACTAGGCACGAGAACTATTGATAGAATGCCTTTGTTCTTTTAAGAACTGCACTATAAATGACAGTAAATGTAAATGATAGGTAAATATGAATTCTCAATCTTTGACTAGAATCCTCCTAGCCATCGAATAAAATAGATAAATGAGAATCTATAGAGATCACGTAATGATAAAAAAAGAGCAACATTTATCATTTGGATGCCGACCCCATATTAATGAAATCCCACGCAACTTTTGTTATTTGGAAAAAGAAAATAAATTACTGAAATCCCGTGCAACATTTATCAGCATTTGAAACAGTAACTAATGAGTGCACGCCCATCATGCAACTTTGATTAATGCACAAAAAGAAAATAAGTGTTTAAGAGTCATCACAAGTCACTCAGTGCTTGACCTGACAATGGTTTCTTTTTCAATAATTTATAAAGATTGTTAAATCCTTCGTTTAAGACTTTCATTTGCTTGGTTTTCATGCTGGCGGCTGCTATTTGTCAATTACTTGGTCAAAATTTAAAAATTTCACAAACAGGACGAAAGAAAAATGAAGCAGTGGCTCATTTTAAGTAAACAATTTTTATTTTTTTTTAGCAGGCATTCTCACGGGCATGGACTACTGCTTGTGAACCTTTTTTCACAACATTGCTTGTGCCTGGCCCTAAGACATTTCTTTTGAAGCATTCAATTTTCACCAGACCTTGTGAGTCAGGTTTTAAATTTTTAGGTGTGTATTTGACTAATGTGATCACTAATGCTGCATTTCTAAAGTTAGATTAAACCAATTTAACTATAAAACAATCTTTTTACAGATAGACAGTATAATAGTTGCACCAAAAAAATCCCATACGATGGACAAATTCAAAAGTATGGCTTTGAATTTAAGAAACTTGAACATTTTATCCTAACGGGAAGGGACGTGATTTTTGGACAAGAAATCATCCATTATGAACAAACATCATGGAGTACACCCCATATATTCTCAAGCCTGTGTCATCTCATGGAATGTAATTTTTGCAAGATATGTTGAAACAGATTCATACGCCTTGCTTTACAGTGGGAGAACAAAGATAGTGTGGCTGATGTTCATAGGGAGAGGTGTGGAAACAAGACCATGGGATTGGATATGATGTTGCTCAAGGACGTGCTTCACAAGCTCTAGACCAGGCATATCTTAAGATATCGTGGAAATACCTTTGTAAAGCATACTACATGATACCAATATCAGAGTGTTCAATAAAAATGGAGAAGACAATATTGAAAGCCTAAACATTCAATATTTGCTTGACCTGGAAAACAAAACAGATACCAAGACACCAATAGATACCAAGACGTAGGGGTTGGGAGATTAAAGGTGGAGGTTGGATTGTATAAATCGAGATGATAAGTAGATACCAAGACACCAAGAGATTTTGGCCAAGATGATAACGATCTATATGAAAAATACAGATAAATTGAAACTTAGAAAAGGATATGTAACCCAAATGAAGTTCACTACTATTAAATTAGGGGTGGTGGTTGACTGAAAGAAACTAAGATGGTCACGAGATAGGCTTGAAGCCTTCAATCACTGTCATGTCATAAATCACAACACTTCAAGACAGATGTTAAATAAAAAGTATTTAATGCATTCAATAGTAAGAGCATTTAAGATTAGTCAAGACAGTCCTCAGGCATCAATCGAACATTTAATGCTTTCCACAGACTATTTGACAGGATGCTTTGATCAAATGCAGTCCCAGCGAATAGAGATGTTTGCAAGGAAAAGCCACCTGAGATCCAACAAATGGAGACGTTTTTTTTTTTCTTCTTCTACTAAATTCAGCAATCAATTTAAATAATAGAGAACACAATGAACACACATTAAAGAAGTTTGATCACTGTGCATAGATCAAGTCATATGTCATCACTTTGCATCTTAAAGAAATGCAGCAATCGATTTGAATAATATCTATCCTAAATCATTTAAAAGAAACAAAGCTAACTATATTTCATATTTCTTCAAATCTCTCAACAAGATAGGGCCTGCAAAGTTTATATTGATTAGTAACAGAGCAAACAAATACTGCCCTCCTTCTAGCGCCATTTTGTGTGCACTATAAATCTACAAACAACTCAAATCTCAAACACATATTAGCAATTGGTTAGTTCAAGCTATGCACATCTACACATACTCCTATGAAATAATACATCATGCCTTACAAACAAACTAATTGAAAACAAAGAAGAAGCATGATCTATGAAGGTGGATTGGTGTCACTTGTGAGAAATGACCCTTTCCAAATCCTTGACAAGTTCAAATGATAAAGATTGTTGAAGATGTTATGAAGTGAGACAAATTAGTTCTCAATAGAAGAGAGTAACTTTGCATAAGATTGTGGATGGATTGTTGAAGAATGAGCCTTATTTTATAGAATCTCAAGTTGAAAGAGTGCCCAAAAGAGAGCAATGTGGGATAAAGATTTAGCCAATAAGAAGGAGCCACTTGTCACCTTGTGAGTGGATGGAGAATGTGCGAGTTTTGGTCAATGCGCCAATAAATGGGATTAGTTGGCCTTTTCAAATTTAAATTTGGCTTGTTGGAGGGAGAAAAAGAGACTTAAATTCCAAGTGGGGGACATATAAGAGGGAAATTATTGCCATGCTGGAAGGGACAAGTCAACTTGTTTTAAAATTCAAACTTGAGGGAATATTCTCCAAAAATGACTTGTTGAGGGAAAATGAGGATTTTATAAATAAATTAAAATGCCTTATTTGTGCAAGTGGGAAAAACTAGAGAATGTGATGGGTGATTAGATTAGATTAATTTAGTGAAGGATTAAGTGATTTTAACCCATTTGACTTAGATACTTTGATTTATTTACATCAAAAGGGAGGAATATGAATGTTGATATTTTAATTAAATAAAGTTTGATTTATTTAATTAAAAGGATGATGTTAGGCTTAATTTAAACAAAGTTGATTTATTTAATTTAAATGGATGACCTTAGGAGATTGAAATTAATGAACTTGATTTACCTGATGAATGGATGAATGTGAATGATGCTAATTTGGTAAGTCTACAATAATAAATAAATTGTCACCTTCATCCTTTGAAAAGAAAAACATAAAACAAATACAACAATAAGCAAAAACTAACTTCAAACAGAAAATCAAAATCGAAACAACAAACTTTTAAATGAAAATCAAACTCTTGATCTTCATAAAAATGTCAACCAACCCCATATCAATAGCCTTTTGAAAAAACCTATCAACTTTCCACCATCCACTAACATGTCCTAGGATGTATCCTTCCTATAATGGAAATTATCTATTGGAAAAACACTTTGGATACCTATTCTAAAAAAAAAACTTGGCACCATCCACTAATATGTCCTAGGATTCATCCTTCCTACAATGGGCATTATCTTTGGAAAAACACTTTGGATTCTTATCCTTAAAACAAATCCTTTTGGCTAGAGGTATGAAGAACATTGGCTTGTTTTTTAATAATATATTTCTTTGAATTATCTTTTTGCACTCATTTCAATGACCTCTCGATGTTGTCTAATCAAAATGATATAGAGAGAAAGGAATGGGGCATTGATATTATCTTTTGTCTATTGTGCTTGTTGGATATTCTTGCAATATAACTTGGTCATGCTTACATAGGAAGGCTTTTCTTTTCTATGTTTTGATCTGAGATGTTTTAAATATCCGAGGTACATCCTAATAAGGTTTCATATGCTAGGTGTGAATGAGAGTAATCCTATCTATTTGTTGAGTCAAATTCCATCTCACTAGATACAACGCCATCATAGTTTTCTATACCTTGAAGCATCATATATATGTGTGTCATCAAAAATAAGGAAATTTATGCTCTTTACATCCCCAATCCTAGGATAATCAATACATCATCATCATTCATCATGATATCTAATAAAGTCTTGGTGATTTATATACTTGTTGGACTTCTGCATCTCCTCAGAATTAAGGGTTGATCCATCTCATTCTTCTATCCTCTTTCATGCTAACATTCTATCATGTCATGCATCCATCCCACATTCATAAAAATCAACATACTCATCCTACATACTCATGCATATCATCATAATCTAGGAAAAATCATTCATCTCACATGCATTTTCATCATCATCACAATATAAATCTGTTAGTCTAAGCATCTAATAACATAACCATCCATACATCCATTTTCAACCTCTTTCTTGCTAGATCAATCCTAAAATCAAATATTTTGCCCAATCTCTCAATGGGGAAATCTACCAACGTACTTTCTGGTAGGGAATCCAAAATAGATCAAGAATTTAGATCAAGAATTTTTTGAATTTTGATCTTGGTAGTGTTATTCTTTGAACCAATGCAATAGTTACACTGCTTCAAAGAGAGACAAATTGTAGACTCTCAAAATAATTCAGATCTAATTTCAATCAAATATCATCAAATTCTACTATTAATCAAGTAACTAAGTTTATTTGATTAATTCACTTTTTGATAACTAATGTCATCTCTTTTAATTAAATAAATCAATATATTTAATTAAAATACTAATGTTCTAACATCCTCTCATTTTATTTAAGTAAACTCAAACATTTAAATTAAATGTCATAAATCAGCTAATTTTGTCCAAGTTAATTAATCCTAAATTAATTAACTATTAGTACTATTCCCTCATTTTTCTATCTTTTGACTCAACCTAGGTGAAACCTAAACCCCTGACTAACCCACCCACTTGCACACGAAAATCATTTTTTGTAATTACCTAATTACCTTATTTTTCCCCAACAAGGCATATTCCCAAGGAATATTCCTTCATTTACTCCACTTATTTGACTTTCTTTCCTAAACCATTTCCCTCCAAAACATCTCAACCATAACTATTTAATTCCTCTTACACATGCATTTATCTCTCTTACACGTCTCAAATTCTCAACCATTGGCACTAAACATGCACATTCTCCAAAGTGTGTTCCACCTTCCTCCACTAGCCATGTGACAAGTGTCACAATATCATTGGGTTTTCATTAGTTCCACATTCCTCCCATCTCTCCATTTTTCAAACCTTCATCCTATAAATACAAGGCACTTATACTCCACAATATCATCTACAAGCTTATGCATTTGCACTATAGACACTTGCAACTTCATCACATATGAAGCTTATCAAAAGGGGTTGGGAAAGGGCTCTCTTTTCACATCAAAGGAGCACCAATACCACTATGGGATGATGGTTTGGTTGATTTATATTAGATTTACATATTTAGTTTGTTATGTTGCATGCCTTCATGTTTTTTCTTCTATGTTTGATCAACAATTTCATAGGGAGTGATTTATTTGAGTTTGATAACAATGGCTAATTTGGTATATTTTATCTATTGTTAGTGATTGTAGGTTTACCTCTCACAGGTGTTAATATTTTTCCTTCATCAAGAGTATTTTTGGTTTAGTGCTCTCAAAGTTAGATTTTACTATTGCAATGTTTGGCAGTATAGTCTGAATGTACAAGCTATGTACATTCTAAAGGTGAAAATTATTGTGAATGTTTTTGATGGATTTAGTGTTGATAGAGGAATATTCTAGATCATGATGAAGTCTAGTATGTGGTTTTCAGTTAATCTTTGGATCCGACGAAGTGTGTAATTCAAATTTTAATAGTGTAACTTGCATAGGTAATGACAAACTTGGTGTTTACAATACAATTGAAGATGATCAAGAATTAATGAAACTGTAGCATGGCATGTGAGATTTAATTTTGGTCCTAGTTAAGTTCTATGTTCATCCACTTTCATTTCTATCCACCACATGAATGTTTATTACCAATCTAGTTTGAATTTGTAAAGTGCAAGGTGAGTGTATCTAACTTGAAGATATTTCCAAGTTTTGGATGGTATAAATGTAAGGTGAATTGATGTGATATGAGGTGTGGAGTAAATTTGAGTGATGTGATGCAAATTTATTTGTATAGAAGTGTGAGCTATAATGCAAGATTATTGAATGCAGTGAGCTGAGGTATCCTGATCTCTTGAGGACTACAAATGTTGTTGGAGCTAAAGGGACATTAAAAAGTTCCATACTAGGACTAGTAATACCAAAGAAGACAATGATACAAAGGGACAATGATATGTGTCATACTAGGAGCATTATGGTGGTAGACAATAAAGTTATTGGAATCAAGAAGATGCTATTTAAAGGTTAACCCTTAGTGATCAAATAAAGTTAAATTCTCATAGATATTAGCTAATGAGAATAGTAAATTCACTATGAATAAGGTAGTGAAACATGTAACAATATGAAAATAAGAACTACTAAATAAGTAGGATATGACCAAGTGTGGGTAACATGGACCATAATTATTAAATCATAGGTAGTAGACAAAAAAAAATCTACTTGGGTTGTTGTGTTTTCTGCATTGAGATATATAATTATCAATTGTTGGATATGAGTGAAAGGAAAATAACATATTGTTAAAGGTACAACTTATATCAATCATCACAAGTCAACCTAAATTATAGAATTTATAAGATAAGGGAATTTTCTCCTAGATACTTATAAATTAAGACATGAATAATTTATAAAATCCAAGAATAGAATTTATGAATGGATACCTAGGGTTTCAACACATTGTAAGAATTATATTTGTTGACTTTTTTTGAAAGAGAAAACTATGAGTTAAGGAAAATTAATTCCTTCAACATGATGGTGTTTAACACAAGCAAGAAATTTATTTCCATCCTTAGTAGGGTTTCCCTACAATATGTCAGAATTTTGTTTCATAACCATACCTTTACTATCCATATTGTATCTTTCATTTTATTATTTTGATCCCATCATGTTTATACATTTTTTTCTTCCATGAGTTAGTTCTATTTCTTTTTTTTTCTAGTTTTTGTTTGATAAAAGATCTCAATTCTTGTTGTCTATATGAGAGGCACATATCCCCAACTAGAGCCATTATTGGGACTCAATTTACTAATGCCATTTATTCTCGATTCCCTTCCTTTGTGTGTGTTGATATGACACAATCCATGATTAATAATTTCTTTTGAGAAGTCTATAAGGCTCATCATGTCATAATGTGGTATTTACTAGATTTTCCCCTCCATATGCTTTAATCAGTTGACCAAAATAAAACATAAAAATATTGGCTAAGTCAAAGGGGAAGGTGTCTATCGATGGTTCCTAGTGTATCAAAAATCTTAGGATCCCCTAATGGGTTCTTAGTTTTGTAATACAAGACCAAGAAGGAGAATTGACTTATAAAAAATTAAATTCCAAGGTAGTAGATGAGAGAAAGAACACAATAGTCTCAAGGCATGATAGAGTGTGTGATAGGGGTTTGACATTTTTAATGTTTCTCCTTTCTTCAAGAATAAAATTTTCTTGAGCTTTGATGAATTCCATATGCCTTGTTGAGGGTTGAGAATTTTAATGCTACAACATGGAACCACTAAAAAAGAAGGAAGTTAGCTATATGAAAGTGTCTTTGGTCCCTGTTGGGTGTAAAAGAATCAACAAATGTGGAAAGATTTTCGGTCCATGATGTTTTTTTTGCTTGTGCATCTAATGAAACTTTTTTTTTCTGTAGTTAATTATCCTGATCGTGTGTTTATTGTGTTAGATTCTCCACCCACTTGCATTCATGGCATGACCATCCCATCCGCTAGTAATGACTATGATTGGCCTCTGTTGATATAGAATACTTGTTTTGTGTTAGATTGATCCTAGGCATTGAATTTTAAATGTGAATAGTGTTGTTGTATATAGTTGGGTTCCATAGGTTTATGTGTTGTATAAGGTTATAAATTTTGGAAAGGGTCGGTTATTCTTGTGGTTTTTGAAGGCTATGTAGGGATAGATTTTTCTAGGGTTTCAACAAATTCTTTGTCCAATTATAGGTTGATTATGGATTCATGAGATATGTGAAGGATTAGTTTCATGTATATATGTTGTGTAGAGAATATATCCATTGATGTTTGTATTTGTATAAGAAGGTATTTTGTGGTTGTAAATACTTCCCTTGCCATAATTACTTTGATGATTGTAATGTGGAATTGGTGAATGTAAAAATATTCTAAATATTGCAATCTTTGTAATGGCCTTTTCCAAGTTTCAAATAGATTTTATTAAAATTGATTTGGATGACTAAGAGTGCTCTTTGTATAATTTTTTTTCTTTGATAGAGTATGTGCACAAATAAATTCTTCTATATTTTCTTTAATGGTTTTCTGTCTTGTTACCTATGACTCTATAACCCATTGCATGCACTAGTCTCTAGTCTACCTAGCCAATCTCAATTCATCCATAAAAAAACATAAATCAATAGTATAGGAGTGGGACTAGTTTGTATACATTCATAACCCCATGATATAAATAGGGATCAATCTTCATTGAACCTCAAAATGAATGAATTGTACGTATTGTACATTGTTTTACTTGATGTAGTGATAGTCTTTGGGGACAAGTAGCTAGGTTGAGTTTGACTATCATTTGATTAGTTTTTGTTCATTATATATGATGTAAACATATTTTAAGGTATACCCTTGGGAACAACCTCTTGAGTCTAATATATCTTAAATATTAGTGAGATAAAACCCACTCTCGTAGAGTTGGAAATTAACCCTCGACAATTTTTTGATGAGATGATCTCACTTATATGATGATAAACTTAGCCTTGTGAGTGATATTTTTTTCTAGGAAGTGGAGTAGCATTTTTTGGCATCAACATTTAAGGGTATTATGTATAAGATTATGGAGGGAGGTGGTATAATATAGAAGGGTTAAAGAGACAAGACCAAGAGGGGATAATGGAACATAGGGTGAAATGAGAGAGGGTTCAATGGTATGGGAATAAAAGGGGATAATCGAACATAATATGAAATTGTAGAGACTAGTGTTCAAAGGGATAAGAGAGGATCATGAAATATAGGATAAAATAATAGAGGTTAACAAAATTTATTATGGGATATGTTTGCTTTATGTATACATAAGGGTATATTTATTAACTTATTATTGTATTGCTATTTAGTCCTCAAAACTTTGATTTATAAAAATATTTTAAGGTGCAATTGAAAAACATCATTTTGGTAAATTATATGGGATTTTCTTTTTAGTTATGGATTTAAGAAGCATGATTAATAATAAATGTGATTAATACATACAAATCTACATTTTGAATGTCAAAAATATGTGATCAAGGAATCATTCTACTCTAACTTATCCTCCCACCATCATTTTAAAATATTTAAAAGCAATTTTCACATTTAGGAGTATTTTTGGGCCCTCCCTCTTTAATGGTTTACCGTTAACATGTGTTAAATATTTCACGAGAATAGAGTTGATTAAAATTTCAATATGCCCTATTAAATTTATTTGCAAGTTGCACACGTGTACACAGAGTTATGGGGATTTATGTGAAGTGGTACAAATTATTTTTCATATTTCATTGCATGCCTAATATTATTTTTAATTGCATTAAATGAGGTCTTTCTATTCTATTCATAGTTCCCAAAAAGGACATGGTTTTATCAAGGCTAGGATTATAATCTTGCATTTTTTTTTAATTTTCCTATTTCTAAGCTTAGAAAAACACCCTCTTAGATTTATAAGAATCTAATGAAGAAGAAGGCATGCCATTTCTTATCACTTGATGCCTAATTGTTGGTTGTCTAATAAAAACTCTTACCTTTATATTTAAGTTCATATAATTGACTTATCATGTTATTAAGTATCTTTAGAATTTTTGGAGCCACAAATTTGATAGTAAATGAACACCTATTTCCATATGATACATACTAATGACAATATGATTCATTTTCTTATTTACTTTATACCACAGGTTGTAAAATCATACATGATCCAATGATAACTAATTCTACACAATTTATAACATGCTATACACATTTACTAATTAATCACCTTATGATCATACATTACCTTATTTCTATTTTATATTTTTAGCATTTGTACCTTTACTACCTTGACATTAAGTGGCAACAACATGCCTTCTCTATCCTCATTCATAATCTTCATTGTGTTATTTTTTTAATTTTTGGGCATCTCAATTTTGGCATATATATTCATGATTATATCTATCAACATTATTCATTTTATTGGTCTTTACACTCTACCGAGACATGAAATTGTCATATATGATCATAATCATTCTTGTGCATGAGAAAAACCTAGAAATTATTTTACGATTCATATATAGCTTTGAAGATTGATGAATGTCATTACATCTTGAAACACTATAAATTTTAAAATAAAAACCCTAAGAGTGCAAGAAAGGTCATCACCATTAAAAGTCTATTTATTTGAGAATTTATATAGAAAAATAAAAAAATCAATGGATGTCAAGGTTATAAGAATAGATGATTTCGAATTATTGTTTTTTCGTTCGATAAATATAAGACAAATGGTCAAGCAAAATGTGTATGATGGCCATGAAAAAGCTGGATAGCTTATACGGAAAGGTAATAAGAAGCAAAAGGCAAAATGATTTGACATTTAGCCAGTAAGTGTACCCCGATTTATAAGACATGTACCAACAAACACATGAGCGCGTGGGCATCTGCGGAACTCATTTTTCCTTGTTTCAGGCCGTCTACAACTGATGTTTGAACATAACTTCATTTCATTGCCTGGTGGGTGGTCACTGAACCATTTGCATAATTTCTGTACAGTTTTATTCGTAGAATCGTAATTGAAATAATTATCGAATGTTCGTATTCGCCTTAGCAGACGCCCTGTTCGCGAATTTCTAACAAAGCCATAACGAAAGGCAAGAAACAATACTAATTCAGCATAAGCACCCCTACGCCCAAGAAGTGCAGCATTCTTACACAGATCAACCGCTGCGTGAAAATCTTTGCTCTCCTTTTCTCCCCCACTGCCGTTGAACTTTATTAAAGCCATTGAAAATGTGGGTCTAGAGTGAGATGCATTGACAGCCTTTTCCAAAAGTGAAATTCCTTCATCCCTGCGTTTACTCAAGTAGAATATGAGCTGCCCAGAAGAAACAAACACACCATCAGTATGACTTGAGAAACATAATGCATTTGATAATTTGGTTTATAAAATGTTTGTTGGATTTATTTGGCCTGTGAGTGTAGGTTTTATCAGCCACAATTTGTTTCAATATTTTTTATCTGGAAGTATTTAATTTTCATTCTCAGCTGTTTGACTGATAGTGGTAACTATTTAAATTCTACGCTGTAGTGATTGTCGATAGATTAATGAAACCTACAATATATAATTGGCAGACGACGACATCAATAATTTAGTCTTGGCAGGTGAGTTGGTCAAAAGTAAAATCATCTACAATGCACAAGACATTGACACTACCACAGATTTAATTCCTGATAATGACATTTCCTGTTAAATTTAATTCATCCCCAACTAGACCTGATAATGGCATTTCCTGATAATGTCATTTCCTGTAAAATTTAATTCATCCACAACTAGACCTGATAATGACATTTCCTGTTAAAGCCAACCTACTAATGCTGATGCAGAAAAGCTAATTTTGGGGCATCATTATTTCCTATCCATCCACAACTAGAGCTGATCATGGATGAGTGAAAGATATATCTTGTAAAAGCCGGCCTAATACAATCTAGGATGTTAGTGATACAGTAAACCCAAATTTTGGACTGCAATATTTTCTACTGGGTGCTTAACTGAAATATATTGATTCCAAATTTAGGTTAGAAAGTTGACAATCAATAGAGGTGTCTTGACTGTGAAGTAGTGTTTTTAATATGCTGATGCTACGGAAGTGTTAGGGTTTGGGTTAGAAAAGTGACAATCAACAGCGGTCTCTTGACTACACAGTATTATGGCTCTATAATTTTAGATTTTGTGGTAAGTTTGTCAACTGTAAAATCATACACAATGCAGAAGATACCAACACCACAACTATTCCGGAGAATGTCCCCTAAGGCAGGGTTGACCTAATCCCTTGATTCATTAAAGGTGACCTAATCCCTTCCTCTGATCTAAATCCAAGGACTATGGTGATGCATGTTTATGATTAAGTAGGCAATTTTTTTTACTGAGTACGCTCAGCTGCTGTTTTACTGGTAGCTGGTGTAATAGGGACATTGTGACTCCGAGTGGGTAGTTTACAGAAATAGACCTATTCTACAGATGTGCTAGGGTTTAGATTCGAAGTGTGACACTCTACAGAGGTGCTAGGGTTTAGGATTTGTAGGAGGGTAAAAATATAAATCTATTAAAATTTTAAACATTCTTGAGGTTAAAACGCCTCTAGACAAATAGATCTGAAAACATGAAGGTATTGGCTTACTTAGAATCGAAAGTACATCAGAAAATGATTACAGTATGTGTTCCTGGGCTAGTATATTTTGAACAAAGTAAAACATGAAAAGTGTAATAAGGAAATATGGTCAATATCATTTTAAGATAAAATAAGAGAGCAGTGTATGTAAAGTTGCCTCTTACTATTCCAAGCGTGTAATAGGCCTCCATGTTTCCGGCATCTGCACATTTTTGAATGAAATACATATTCTTTGAAGTGCCTAAGGATTGGAAGGCACATTGCAACACTTCTTTCTAGTTGCCTATCATATTAAACCTCTTACATCTGCAGAAACTCTCTATAAATTAAAAAAACTCTCTTATACATACAACTACCTTTAAACATACAACTACTTTTAAAGAAAAATTGATTTCTTAAACTAGAAGTGCTCCAAATGCTCAAACCTTATAGATTAGAAGGGAGAATATAAATGTATTTTAATATGAAATAAAATAAGTCTGTAATGAATAAAATAGATAATTTTTTTTATCAATAAACTACACCTAACGCTCATACCCTAGTATATAAAATAAGAGCTAGGTCAATAGATAGCTAAACAAGACCTAAAAATAGACATTCTATCAAAAATACAATACAATCATAAAGAAGTATGAAAACAAGAGTTAACAAATATTTATCTTATTAAGTATTAATGGTATAGTAAAATTCCTAAAATTTAATGGGTACAACTTTTGAATAGATAAATCTCCATGTTGGAGGATTCTTGGAAGCAATTTCATGTCCATTCAATTCTAAAATTTTAGTGGCTACTTAGATAGAGGATTCTTAGAAGCAATCTTCATATGAGTAATTAATATGATAAAAGTGATCTTTACAATTATGTTATACAATGACATCAAATAATCTTATGTAATTACTCATATAAAAGAAATCAAATATATTGACCATTAATTTTTTTTTTTAAATAAAATAATTATTTCATAAACACTAGTGAATACAACACAATAATTCTTAAATAGTTTTAAAGTAAATATTTTATACATAATCAAAATAACTCTTTAAATAAATAAATATAAAAGACTTTAGATAGAGGATGGATAAATTATATGAAAATGTGTGGATTAGATTAGAAGAGAGAATACAAATATATTTCAATATAAAATAAAATAAACCTTAAATAAATAAAATACATAGTTTTTTATATCAATAAACTATAAGAATACATATCTTTTATTTAAGTATATAAAATAAGAGAAAAAATAAGATAAATAGTTTTTTTAATCTATAAATTACTATATAAGAGTTTGGTAGGACTTTTTAAAATCTGTTTTTTTTTTTTTATTGAGAAAAATGCTGAGATTATAATGGAAATGCAGTGAAAAACTACAAGAGAAAATTACAACAGCATAGCTGTAACAGTGGCAGAAAAGCATAACCTACAACAAAAGTTAAGACATACATCGATATAAAGAGACAAGGCTAACCAGCAGCATAAAATCTCTTTTGGTTCCCGCCATTTGTCCCAAATTTTGAAATTTCTAGTCTTTATCCTATGGTCTATCTCCCAGTGTATCACAAGGGTTGTATGCATCACAGTTCCCTTTTCTTTGTAAAGGGAAGAAGGTGCGCTATGCATTGAGTGCTCCGGATTGTGACACATGGTTGCATCTTAATGCAACTCATAACCCCAATGCATCATAGTTTCATGTTGAGGGTCAAAAAGTGAAAATACAATGTGCGATGAGTATATTCTGTGATAGTTGTTTGTAGGATAGGTCATCACAAAGTTTCAATACATGACACTCTAGACTAAATGGGCGCAATGATAAAATTCGATGTGCACTCTAGTATAGAGGGGAGATATAAGGGTGACATTTCAGCATATGATTGCATCATAGGGATGCGAGCCGCTGCAGTGTAGTCTCTAAAATAGAAGAGGGTGGTGATAAATTTTAAAAGAATTTGAGATACATCACCACTTTATATAATCTTATAGACATCTAGTGTTTTTTCCATGTATCACTCTATAAGAGAGAAATTCCACCAAAATCCATGAATTGAATTAATTGTGTAGATATGAATAAGAATTATTTATATTGGAGACAATAAAATTATAAGAATCAAGAAGGCATTATTTAAATGTTATAATTTAGTGGTCACATATATCCGCTATATGTTATAAGTTAAATTTTCACATATATCCACTATCAAAACTAGTGCATTCACTATGAATAAGGTAGTGACACATGTAATAATGAGAAACTAAGAACTAAGAAAGAAGTAGGATACAACCAACTATGGGGAACATGGACCATAATGGGTGAAGCATAAGTAGGCGACAAAACAATGGTACTACTTGGATTGGTTGTTTTTTCTATATTAAGATAGATAATTATTAATGGGTGGATATGAGTGAGTGAAAAGTAACATTTGGTTCAAGGTGAAACTTATATCAATCATAACAATTAAACTAGAATTATAAAAAATAAAATATAAGAGATTTTTTATGTAGATACTTATAAATTAAGACATGAATAATTTATAAATTTCAAGAATAGCACTTGTTAATAGATACTCAGGGTTTGAAAATAGTAAGAGATCATTTTTTTATCATTTTTGACTTACGATTATCTTACACCCTTAAGTGTAAGATAGCGCCTACACCATTGGATGCTCCTATATCAAATATATACTTGAATAATATGAGCCTCTATGGGAAAAAATGGTCATGGATACATTGCACTTTCATGTTTGTGATAAATTATTTGCATTTATTCATGTGGGCCATGGAAGCATGTATTTACACACCTTGAAACTTTTCTTGGTTGAGATCAACATGAAGCATAATTAATGATAAAAGTCATTGTAAGATAAATACTAGATGATGAGCCCATTAGGTGGGCATATGTCACTAGCCAATTAGTTGAAAATTCATTCCCATTGACCAAAATATCAATAAGAGTACATCATGAGAAAATAATAAACCACTAATGTATTAAAAAAAGAAAATATAAACAAGCCATATAGGATGACCACTTATTACAAGCTTGAAATTAAATATTGACCACTCCATAAAGATCAATGTATGTAAGAGAGGGTTGTGATCTAAAAATGTGCAAAAATCATACAAAATTTTTACAAAGATAAATTGGCCACTATGTGCCACCACTATAGCATAAGGCATATTGACATGAATTGGGCCCACCACTATAGGAAATACATGACCTATTTTCTTTTTACTTTATGTGAGTTTCACATAATAAAAAATTCAATGGGAAAAGGTTAGGGGCCCATCACCATATATAATCTTATATACATGTGGCACCTAATGATTTTTCCATGTATCACACTATAAGAGTAAAAATCCACCTAAATCTATGAATTGAATTGATCATATAGATATAAATAAGAATTAATCATATTGGAACCTGTAAGAGGTAAAATCTACATCTAACAAATATTGACAGATATGAGTTAAATCAGTCAATATTGAACAAATGAGATAATAACCCTCCCTATGAAATTGTTGAGCTAATGTAAACGAAACAATAAAACCATCAAACTAATATGAAATTATAAGAAAAATAAGCATGAAATCTCTTCCTAAACTACTGAAACATCATCTTATAGGGGGATTGGTGCTACTTTGATGTGGAAAGTAGCCCTTTCCCAACCCCTTTAGAAAAGATAAATGATGAAATTGCTTTGAAGATGATATGGATTCAAACGACAATGATGCATTTGTGCATGAGATTGTGGAGATGATGATCAAGATGAAATGCTAACTTGGACGAGTTGTGGAGGATTAAAACAATAGAGAAGCTCTCTATTTATAGCCAAGAAGGATAAAAGAATGCCAAACATGGAGGATGTGGGACTAAAAACTAACCAATGGAAAGATTCCACTTGTCAACAAGTGAGAGGTTGAGGAATGAGCACATTTGGTCAATGTGCCAAAGAGGGGGAGATTTAAAATTTGAATTTGATGACAACATGAGTTAAATGTTGAGTTTGACCTTTGCAAGACACATGTAAGAGTTCATAAATGCCTTGTTGGATGTACATGTCAATTTGGGGGGAGATTCAAATTTTGAAGAATATTCCTCAAAGATGCCAAGTTGAGAGAAAATGGAGAATTAATAAATCAATAAATTGATTTATTTTTGCAAATGGGAAAAGCTAGAGGATGTGATGGGTGATTAGGATTAGCATTAATCATGGATTTGATTAATTAAGATGATGTTAGGTGATTTTGACTTTTGACTTAGATACTTGGATTTATTTAAATCAAAAGGGAGGAAATTGATGCACTATCCATTTAATTAAATACATTTTATTTAATTAAATGAAGAGACTTTAGGAGATAATTAAATAACCTTGGTTTATTTAATTGATAGGTGAATATGAATTAGTTAAATATGTGTGATGTCAATTTCACATGTCTACATTTTTCCCCTCTTTGAAGTAATGTACTTGTTGCATTGGTTCAAAGAATAAATTTGCCATGGTCAAATTTCAACTTTTATTTTAATTTTTTTGGATGCCCCACTGGAAAGAAGTACACTGGTGCATTGCCCCCTCAAAAGATCAAGCGAAAAGATTCAATTTGAGGGTCGATCTCATGATAAAGAGGTTCAAGATGGACATATGGATGGTTATGATGATGATGCAAATGAGATGGTTTTAAGATGCTTAGAATAACCAATCTATATTATCCTAAACAATTAAATGATGATATGGACTGCATGTGAGATGGATGAGATGGATGATGTGATGTGCTATGATTATAAGATTTGTGTATGCTAATGATTTGTGAATGCAGGATGCATGCATTGAACGATTATGATTAACTGATCATGACGTGATGTTAGTACAAAAAAGAAGAAAAAAGAAATGAGATGATGACAAGAGGATCCAACAAGTCCATGATTTGACAAGACTTTATTAGAGATGATGATGATGATAGATGATGATTTTCTTATCAATAATTGGGAATTTAAAAGGGCTACTTACCTTATGTTTGATAACACACATAGATACGATGCATCAAGGTATAAAGAACCAGGATGGCATTGTACCTAATGTGATGGAATTTGACTCAACAAATAGATAGGAGTATTCTTGTTCACGCTTGACATATGGAAGCCTTGCTAGGATGTACCTAAAAAAACAAGTATTCACCAAGTTATATTACAAGAACATCCAACAAGCACAATAGACAAAAAGATAATGATCAATGCCCCATTCCTTCCTTTCTAAATATATTTGTTTGGACATCATCGAGAGGTTATTGGAATGAGTGCAGAGAGATAAATCAAAATACAAAGATAAAGTAAACAAACAAGCTGATATTCTTCAATACTACTAACCAAATATTAGCCTTGCATACATTTAAGCTTAGAACAACATAGTTTGATTCCATGTTTTTACGATGTTTTCATATCTTATAGATGTTTTTGGGATTTTGATATGAGTTTAGGTTTTTTTGGATTTTTTGATATGATTTTTGAGATGTTTTTTGGATTTTTTGCATGATTTTGACAATTTGGATATGGATATGTGTGATGATATCAGATGCTCCATTTAGGACTTTGTTGAAAACCAAGCTAGGGTTGATTGATCTGATTGATGAATTGACTATGATAACATTGTTGAGGATACACAACTCAAGGATAGTGTTAAGAAACACAAGGATTAGGATGGATATCCCAAGATGATGGCAGATTGATTGGATTTTATTGATCAAGAATGATGATGATAACACTATTGAAGATGCACAACAATGCAAGGATAGTGTTAAGAAACACAAGGATGGGGAAGGATATCCCAAGATGATGATGGATTGATTAGATTTGATTGATCAAGATTTTGAAGCTTGGTTTGAAACAAAAGGTGTTTTGGATGATTTGATGTGATGTTGAAGTGTGTGTTAGATGCAACTGATATTGATTATTTGGATTGATGTTCAATGAAAGATAAAGCTTTGATAAAGAATGTCTTTAATCAAAATATGTCATGGGCTTGTGATTTGGATTTTGGCTCACAAGTGGTGTACCAATTTTATTTCATGTTTTCCAATGTTTGGATCAACACATAAGTTGGAGGATATAGATCAATATTTATTCTCAAAGCAAGATGTAAATATCTGCCCCCAGTGTCTAGCAATGTATGGAATGTGATGTGTGGATGCTCGGATAGGTATATGGATGGATGAATATAGTAACCACACAAAGGATGCCAAGGATTATCTTGCAATAAGATATGGAGTTTAGATAAAGAATTTTCATTTGGATAATGTTTCATGGCTCAAATATCATTGGATAGGATATGATTAATTAAAATGACCCATGTCAATATGTTAACCGTAAGCAAGCATAAAGTGTACACCAAAACTTTTCAAGATCAAGGTAATTTGGACTATGGATGTAGAATGGATGAAAATGGATAGGATAAATGGTTCATTGATGAATGGACTTATTACAGTTGTGATGGATGGAAAGTTGGATTTATTATGGATGGAATGAGATGTCTTCACTTGAAGTAGTACATGTAGATGCTCGATTCTACTCATGACACCTATTTTCTAGGTTTTCATCGTGGTCTTGCCTAAATCTCCACCATAGTGGTTTTCGCTAGAGGATGATTTTTATCTTTACTATTTTCATATTTTTCTATTTTTTAATTTTTTTGTATTTTCTCTATGAAAGATTTTAAGATCAGGTTGAACCACGTGGTGGTGTCGACGTAGATGCTTTGTCATAATATTCCATTGATATCCTGACCAAAGAAGTTGTTTTTCTAAGATATGTGCCTTTGAATACAACTATTGAGATTCTTGATCTACTTTGTTGATAGTGAAGTTAACTTTATCTTTGTGCGCACATCATGATAGAGTGTCTTCTAAATTCTTATTATGAAGGGTCACTGCTAATACATGGTCATTATGAGAATTGGATGTCATGCATGGAGGCATGGATGAAGTGTGTTTAGGGATAAAAGATGGATTGGTTGATAGTTTGGAACCTTTGACTCTCCAAACTTGGGAAGATGAGTAGTGATAGGTGGATATGAAAGTGTGCATGGAATTAGGACCAAATTCTTGATATACTTTGTACATTGCTTGAGAAGCCTGCTTTTTCTTTTTTGGACATCTTTGATGGATACTTTTCCCCTTTTTATTTTTCCCCATAGTTTCTTTTATTGATGGAGTTTGATAGGGATAATATTTCTTTGTATTCTTTCATATCCACTTGTATTTGATTTGTCTGATATGCTTCTTAGCTTCTTTTTCTTTTATAATGTTCTTTGTGCTTTGATTCAAATCTTTCTTTTGATATTGGTCCAAATTCGTGAATGGGGTGATGGGTGGATGAAGATTCGTGACATGGCTAGTTGTAGTATTGGCGTCAATTTTATCATATAAGGATTCTTCATGCTCTCTATGTTGATGTTTGCTTGAAACATAGTTGCTCCAGTATGGTGGTAGTGGAGCCTTCGTTCCTTGATTCTGCTTGTTTTTATGTCTTGTTCAATAAGTATTTTTTTATAAATGACCACTGCAAATGGCGTTGTTTTAATTTGCTGCCCTGCTAGCTTTGGAATATCCTATTATGTCTAAACTACTTCCTTGGGTGGATAATGCTGGATATCTTTATTCATGATGTCCTTAGTCTAAATTTTGGATATATTTGATCTTGATGTTGACAACTCTATTTGACTGTAGGGATTGATAACCTGCTCTTTTTGTGTAATAATGTTAGGAGTAAAAGAATCTTATTCTAAATGAAGATCATCTATGTGTCCATCCAAAGAAAGCATCTCATGGGTAGATGGAGGAATATGTGCTATGTTGATATGATCATTATTTGTGACATCATGGATAGATAGGAGAGTGTCCATTAAATCATTATAGTATCTTGGAGATATGAATTCTTGATCTTGAATAATTTCATAATTTCTTTTGACATGATTTAGATCAAGTTCTTGACATGGGTCAGTTTCAAAGGATGGATTGCTTTCAAAGGATTCTTGGATATCATCAGTAGTCATGGTAAGTGGTTCAACATCCTCTTGATCTTTGAGTGGACTTGGATCAACTATTGAGTTGAGGATTCCTTCAGTATCTATAACCATGTGGTCAAAGGATGTCAATATGTCTTGGAAAGGACTTTTACTTGACTTTGGTGAAAGGTGTTGATCATGCTTTGGAATAAATTTGTTAGATATGTCCTATAACTCATAAGCTGATGTAGAGACATTTCAATATGATCATTGGTCAATGGATCGTGTATTCCATTAATAGAATCAAATAATCCTAACACTCCTTGAAAAAGATCACTAAAAAGTGGCTCTTGATGTATGGTGAGTTGGTCATCGGATGGGGTAGAAACATCTTCAATGTGCTCATTGATGGATAGATTTTGATATTTTTTTTCAACAATTGTGATTGGGAGATTGTCAATGTCTTCAACCATAGGTTGAAGTGATGTTGACATTTCTTAAATTGGATCATTAGTAGGTATTGCTGGTGGATTTTGATCATGATTGAAAATTAACTCTTGATGTATGTTAATTTGATCATTGGATGAGGTGGAAACATCTTCAAGGTGCTCATTGATGGATAGATCTTGATCATTGTCCCCAATAGTGATTATCTTTTGATAATAAGGTCTTGGATGATATTTTTGAGTCAAATATAGTTTGATGTTGTGTGTCCCTTTGTTTTGTGAAAATCACAATGGTACTTCTCGTTATACCCTAGTGGTTTAACTAGGGGTTCTTGATAGTTCCCATAGATGGGGAGTTTGATGAGATTTTATTGTGCTAACTATTGCATTATCAATTCAATGGGTCTGCCAAGTGGTGTGTATTTCCATCTATTACCTTGTAATATTTGACCTTGCAGTGATTGATTTTGGAGATGTGGTGATTGGGTTTGTTGTTGACGTTGTTGATCTTGGTATCCAACTTCTTGAGATTGGAGATATTGTTCTTGATGTAGTTGTGGACACAAATCAATGCTTTGATGACATGGTTTAACCAATGGAAGAGTGTATTTATTTTGGAGTCAAGATATCTCTTGGCTCAATAATTCAATTAGTTTGGCATGTGAAGTAAGTTTCTCTAGCGAAATTTGATCTTGATTTTGAATTTGACTCCCTTGATTTGTCTTTTTTTCAAGAAAATTTGGAATGTACACTTGTGGTGTTTGCATGGGATGATGGAAAAAATGATTTTGGACAATCTTCTGATTTGGGATGATGCTTGGATTTGGCATAATGGGTTGAAGTTGAACACTATTGTCATTGGAAATCACATTGACTTGATTTAGGTAACTTTGATTTTGCATGGTGTTACCTTGACTTGGAATAAATACATGGAGTTGTTATCATCTTGTTTTGACTTTGAATAATATTTGTATGCTTTCCAAGCATATCTATGCCAAAGTGTTCCAAGTGTGGATTTGAAATTCTCATGTTTGGAAAACATGTACTTGGCATACATGGATTTGGTGGGATGATGTTTTGTGGAAGACTCATGTGTTGGGTGTTTCGTTGATAGATTTGTAGGTTTGGACTTGAATTTAAATTTACCATCAAAAAAGGTGTTCTAAAATTTAGATTGTGCATATTCACACTTGTTCTACCATTGAGGTTTATAGGAGATAATGATCCCATGTATGGATTGTATAAATGTGAGTTTTGAAAATCATTTGGTATTGTAAGGCTTTGATAGTTTGGCTGACTCGATTTACTCATGATGTATGGATCAAGTTTATATTCCATGTTCTTCTTGTGTTTTTATCTTGTTGCAAAAGTGAACCTCTAAGGTGTTCAAGACCACTGGTGAGATGAAGGATGAAAGGCGTGAATGATATGGGTGTCAAACTTTTTTTTAGGAACTTTTGATCAATGCCATACTTTAGGATGTGATTTTTGTTGATGGTGTTTTTATGCACTTCTCAACATAGGCAGTGCGTAGGTGCACTACCTCTCTTGAAAGACAATCTCCCACAATCGAATTGCAGAACACTATCCCAAGGTCTCTCGGATGTCAGGTCATGACAGTGCTTAGATACCTCAGTAGTTTAATGTGATTTGCTGGAATCACAAGGCAGTCTTATAGAAAATACAAAGTGTGGACACAAAGCATGGAAGTTGGATCTTGAAATGGAGTCCTTAGGATGGGAAGTTGTTATGCACTGGTTGTAGGTTCAAACAGCAATCTTGAACTCCATTTATTTGTTGGATTTGGCTTTACAATGTGAAATGAACCTTAACATAGGTGAGTTACTAAAAAAAAAGAAAAAGGGTGAAGGAGAGGAAAATTTCCTAAGTATGAAGCTTGCTATGAATAGTGACAATGGAGTTCCTACAATGGACAATTTCTCAAAACAATATCCCACTTAACTGGGGATTTCCCAGTATCATGGAAATTGTGCTATCTTCTAAGGGCTGCAGATATTTCATCCTTCATCCACCACATACATGCATGAATCAAAGATGAATGTTTGGAGCAGCTTTAAAACCAAGTCCAGACTAACTTTGCATAGCTATCTACCATCAACAAGCAACACAAAGTATGGACTAAGGAATCATCAACAAGGCAGGAATTTTCACAATCACCCAACAACATTCCTCAGATTTATCCAAAGAAATAAGACAGCTAACTAAATAGCAATAAGATCTAAGCTAAACATCTGACATTGGAGAATGAATCAAATAACATGAGAGAAACCAAGAAAATACACCAAGTCAATGTATTTTCTTATAAATTTCAGCAGCATGTCTTTACAACTCAACTCTCTCCTTGCAAATGAGAGGAGTGCCCTATTTATATTTTTCAAAAAGTTAAATGAATGGCCAAGATTCATTCTCATTGTGTGGCCAAGATTCATTATAAAATAGGGTTTCACCTAGCCCCAAATAAATTACAATTAAAAATACATTTTTGTCCCTTCCCTATTTCGTCTTCTTGTAGATGGCACTGTAGCTCTTTCGTCCTTTAGTGGATTGTTGTTTCCTTTGCTGTAGCTACTCTTCAGGAAGGTCTTTATCTTTGGCTGGGCTATCCTCCTGCTCCTCGGAAGCTACGTGTTCTATATACTTAAGGATGACGACTTGGAGCTTGTCGATTTTGAGGATTTCACATCACAATGCTTGGTAGCTCCATTCCTTAGCATTTTCTTCTAGCCTCTTCCAATATTTATCATACTTCGAGCCTTGGTCCCTAAATAGCTCCAATTGGTCGAAGGCGTGGACGCCAAAACTTAGGAACTCCGTTGTGATTTCTCCAACTGTCCCATCCTTCATCTTCTCTTGGAAGAATGGCTTGATCTTCTCTAGATCCATTTGCACCATGGGCATATCGTAGCCTATCATCAGCTTGAGATATCGGGCACATACCACCCGAATTTCCTTGATCCACTCAATATCAGGATCAACCCTACTCAAGATTTGCTCCAATCTCTCCTTCTGGTTGTCGAGGTCTCTACGCCACACATCCACTAGCCAGTGATCTTCCTTTTTCAGCTCTAGCTTCTCCTCCCACGCGGCCTTAGGCATCTGAAGGATGGCTTCGATTCTTGGGAAGGTGGAGTCATAGGTGGCGGGGAAATTGGTGTAGAGCCTCTTTGTGCTCTCCAGGGACTGGATCGGGTCCAAGAACTTGTTGGTTGTCCACATAGCCCTACTGATTCCCATGTTTCTGACGAGTGTGACTTGTCGGAACCAATCCTCGGTGGTTTTCTCCAAGTTCTTCCTTCTCTCCATTTTATCAATCTGTTCTTTGGAGAGCAACTGTGGCACAGTCGTGGAGGTGTTGGGTAGGTCATCCACTGAGGACCATTGTTGTATGTAGTTTGTTAATGCTACAACCTACGCCTTAAGATCATCTTTGGAGATTTTGTCCTACTTTATCAGGTGCACCACTGTGGCCACCGACTCCTCAAGGTGCTCAACCTTTTTCTCTCTAGTTCCTATCCCCAAGTCAATGGTAGAGATGCTATAACTCACCCCTGTTTGGCCAATTGTAGGCATTGCAATTTGCACTGCTCGGGAGCTGGAAGCATCCATTATTATCTTGGATCTAACCTTGGGCTTCTTCTCCTTATTTGTTGTGATCTAGGATTGAGCCAAGATGGCCTCCAATCTCGCCCTTGGGTCCTTCAGCACAAGGGTCATCTTCTCAAGTTGCCTTTCCAACCATTCAGGCATAGAAGACTTATCCTTGGATGAATCACGGCTACCCTCGCCCTTCTCTGTCAAAGGCAAGACTTCTGCCTCCTTTTCCTCTTGGAGTTCTCCTTTCTTTTGGATAGCATCCTCCTCCTCTTCATCAGAGTCATGAATGAATATGAGGCATTTGACAGGCAGCTTGGTGGACAGCAGCCAGATGGGGCTTTCTTCTTTTGCTGTTTCTTCTTCTTTCTTCTCCTCGGTAGCCTCAACCTCGGGGCCTGTGATAACATGGGCTTCAGCCTCAATTAGGTCCTTTGTCTGTTGCTCTTCTGGTGGCTACCCCTCTTCACCATGTGGTCACTTTTCTGCCTCCGCCCCAACGTCCTTTAGTTGCCTCGCTACCTCTTCCTCAAGGTCATCATCAAATGTCTGGATGATTTCCTTAGTACCCAAGCCACCCTCTTCATCTCCACTCTCAGAAGAGCCCGTCTCCTCCTCCTCATAGACCGCCTTGTCGATGGTTCAGTGCTTGTACTTAGGGTGCTCATAATACTCATCGACCTTCTCCTCGACAGACTTCGAGGCTTCCTGGTCTCACTCCTCCAACTCTTTTGAAATTTGCATTATGGCTTCCATGGCTGGCGGCCCAGTCGGCGGTTGTGAAGGTTGAGCCATCACGAGGACTTGGGCGAGTGCTGCTTGGAGAGTTGGATCCATTAGGATCTAGGAGAGCTCAGGGGGGAGACTCTGCATGTGCCTTATAAGAGCCTTGGGCATAGTGGCAAGGGGAAAAGGTGATGTTATTGTTGCCAGAGGGAGTAATGTGATTGGCGACATGGCAGTAGAAGAAGAAGGGGGAGTGGTCATGCCAGAAGAGGAGTTGATGATTATTATTGATTTGGCCAGAGGTGAAGGGGCAAGATGGATAGAAATTTCCACTACTGGTGGAGATGCAACAACCACAAGAGGGGTAGGGACAGCTAATGGGGGCTGCAATTCTGTCATGCCTACTACCTGTTTAAGCCTTTTGGGGGATGGGCCTCCCATTTCTTTCTTTGTCTGGGCCTTGGGATCCGGAGACTGTGTGGTCTCTATTTCTTTCCTCTTCTGGGACCTGGTGACTGGAGGAGACTTGGAGGTCTCACCAGTTGATGTGGTGGCAGCAATGTCCTCCGTGGCACTTGGCTCGCTCTTGAACCCTTCATAGGTCAGGACCACCCCTTGTCACTTAAAATGTGCCACCTACCCATCGATCCACTCCCTGGTACGAGTTAGAATTGGATGGGTGATGGTGTCTAGGTTGTCGACCTCTTGTTCATCCTAATCAATTGATGGTATTGGCAGGTTAGCAACTGTAAGGTACCTCGGGTGCATGATTGTGGACTCGTCTTCCTCAACCTGGCCTAGTATTAGGAATGGTTGCACTCTTCTTAGGAACTGCATGGTCATGCACATGTAGTGCCTTGCGTGCACCTCCTTGTCATCTTTGTAGTCAGCCCAGAAACCTTCAATGTGGTATTGGTGTGCATATGTTGGCCCCAGTGCTTTCCTGACGTGGCCATGTGGGTCCATCTACGGGTGAGCAGTGTACCAGTCGAAATGGTATTCCTTAAGCTCCTTCTCAAAGTTACTGGCATATTGAGAGGTCTGTAGTCGATACAGGCCCTGGCCAAGGTTCATGGGATAGGAGATCCCTGCTATGTGTTTGTTGCTGAAGATTGCCTAGATGTGTTGGAGCTACCAAGAAAGCTCGAAGAGGATGATCCTATCATTTAGGTACTGAGGTAATCTATTTGGTCATTCTGTGAAACCTTTGGCCTGGATGTACGTAAACTTTGGGAACTGGATGAATATGAAAGCATATTGCCTTAGGAGTGCCCTAGCACTGTGGGAGACTCTCCTCTTGAAGTCTCGGGCAATAAATCTAATGATATGGCCAATGAAGTCATCATTGACCCAGCAGTACTCCTTGAAATTCTGGTATTGGAGTTGCGGATATTTGTCAAATGGTTTGAGTCCTCGCTTCTGCCCTTGATCAGGTGCCACAAACAACCCGCTGTATTGTCTTTGATTTGCTAGAGAGTAGACAAGGTAGGAGGTCATGTAGAATTTGGAGCTCTTTTTCATGTTGACAAACTACTCGTGGAAGCAGTTACTTATGATCCCTTCTCAATAGAATGAAACCTTAGTCGTAACGTCCTCATTTCCCTGCAGGATCTATTCAATGAAATAGGCCATCCATTCCTGGAAGTAGGTGGCCATTGGGAGACCCACAACCCTACTCAACATGGTCACCAGGTCATGGTAGTCCTCGTGGAAATCGCTACGGAAGAGTTCCTGGGGAACCTTTGCAGCGCTACCCCATTTTTTCTTAAGCTAATGGAGGTTGATTGACTTCTTGCACCCTGCTGGATTTGCATCCCACGCCACTCGGCATTCTTCTAATGTGGGGACCTCCATCTGTTGGAATGTGGAAATGTGGAATGTCTTGGTGATCCCTTCTAGAGACATGTCTGCAAGGATGTTTCCCTCCTTATCCACAATTGTTCTGGTATTAGCCTGATAGGCTTCTCGACAAGCCATTACTAATTTGGGCACCATGAGAGATGGGGGGAAACTAGTGGCCTTGGCTATTCCACTCTGCCGTATTAATCTGGCGTTCTTTATTGTCGGGTTGACCCTGACCCTATGAGTGAATTCATCTATATCAACCTGGCCGATGTTAGTATCTAAAATTTTCTTCCAGTCGGTTGTGACCTTTGAGTGGAGCAGCTTGCCCTGGAACTAATACTTCATTTGATCTTTGTCTTCCTTTCCCCAAGGGGTCCTTCTCGACTTCTTGCCCTTATCCTTCTCGGCGGATGCCCCTAAAGTTCCTGCTCTTGATTCCATATATTCCACAAGTCAGCACAATAAAATATCAAAAGCGTTCATGTTCGTCCATATCTCAAAAATAGCATCTAAATAATCAATCAAGTATATCATAAATCTTATCTCTAGACGTTATCGATCTTTGTTTCAGGGCATTTGGACAATCTGGGCCCAGAGGGCCAGACTTCCCTGGCAGGAATGTTGTCTAGAAGGGAAAACGTAGTCAAAAGCCCCTAGAGACCCTCCTTGGTTGAATTTTAATGTTCGAGAAGCTCATGATGAAGGGGGCCAAAACTTAGCATGTGGGTCGAGGTTAGATTCCAGATTGGGGATCATTTGGATTGATCTAGGAGGACTCAGAGCTTTCAAGCTGGAAAGCTATTGAGAGATGGCCGTTGGTGACGGTGGACAACAGATAGAAATCCGGTGGTGGAAGTCCGAGGGCCAAGGTTTGGGGGGCCAAAGGATGACCGGCATGTGTTTATTGTTTAGGCTAAGCAGCACTTGGCGTGGCGGGGCCCAGAGGCTAGGGCGTCGATCAACCTTTTCATTAACAACAGTGAGCAAGAGGCGGACTTCCAAGGATGGAAGTCTGGATACTGGTGCCCAAAGAGCGGATGACAGAGTGGGGATCTCTGTTTGGAACAACAGGTGAGGACCAGAATCATGGGACATGGGGCCCGGCGTGTTGGTGGCTGAGAGGAGTTTTGGCAGGAACACACGGCAGATCGAAGCTCAGGGTCCGGCGACCAGGCGAATGGGGAAAAGTTTCCAATGGCAGGAGAGTGACGAACTTCTGAGAACAGAAGTCTGGGGTCAGGGGCCCAAGGACGTGAAATTCACCGTCACGGAAGAACAAGCCCATGGCGGAGAGGAAGGTGGGGTCCAGGGGTCGGTTGGCATCGATGACTTCGCCGAAGGATAGCGCAGTGGGACCAATGAAAAATTGAGTGGGGAAACCTGTCGTCCAGGGTCCGAAGGAAAAAATGATGGATTGATTTGAAATTGCTAGACGTTTAATAAGCTGAAGCATCGGTGGAGCCCAGAGGGAAAGACGTCAGGTGACGTTCACCGTTTGAAAAAGGAAAATCTTCAGCGAAACTTCAAAGACGAAAATTTGGGGTTCCTGGCCTTGGATGACCAAAGGACGCGTGTCTAAGTTTCAAGTTTTACGGCGGAGCTGAGATCGGGATCCGACAGTTTGGGAGGCAGTGTGGTTTGGGAGTTCAAGCATGACAGAAGACAAACGGAAGCCCAGGCAGGGAAACCTGATGAACCGGGCCCAGAGAGGAGGATTACCATCGGCAAGTGCTTGAAGTTTTGAGTTTTGATGGCAAAGGTGGGTTTCGGGCCCAAGGAGGACGTTTTCCCTACGCGAAGAATAGCCATGGTAGGGAGACATCTCAAATTGGCAAGGAGGGCTTTTAGGTGGTTTTCTCAGTTTTCTGCCGCATGGGTTTGGTGCGCGATCTAGTGTTCTATCCCTTTATGCCTTCTTATCAATTATTTAATTCATTTAAATCTCTCAAAATGATGAAGAGGAGCTCGGGAATGGTAGATGGATGGCCTACCTGAAACATGCTAAGTGGCGAGACGTGGGATCCACCTACGTTGGTCGAAATGAGGCAAACGGTGATGATCATGATGTTATCGAAGGTGGTGGGCTCCAAATGATAGCTTCTCCAATTTTGCCCCAATCCTGTTTGTGAAAATGACTTGGGTAGATTGGGCATTTTATACCCCAACTGCCATGAATTTCTGCATTAAATGCTCATACGACTGAGGGAAATGTTGGTGAATTTGAAGATAGGTCAGCGGCGGCGGCGGGAACGCTTGGGCCTGGTGGCCATGGAGACGCGATGTGACGACCACCTTAAGATTTTGGCTTATTTGAATGGTGATGATAGGGAGCTGCCTGGGGCCCAGAGGGTGGGACTCCACCAGGGATCTACCGTCAGGGATGGGGGAACCATCACGGAATTTTGGAAATAGAATTTCGGACAGCCAGGCCGAGAAGAGTCCATGACAGACAGGCCACGGGGAAGACCTCCAATGGAGATAAGGCAGGCGGGGCCTGAGGAGTAAGAAGCTACAGGAGGTTCACCGTCACGGACGGTGAGACTGAGACGGAACCCCAAAAGCAAACTTCTGGGGTCTGGGGCCCGAAGGGGCAGGCGGTACGCCAAAAATTTTGCGACAAGTTTCAGATGGAGGGCGACAGGATGGACCTCGAGGTTTGAAAAGATGCTCGACGAATGCCACAAGGCATGGCATTTCCAGAGGGGAAACCCGAAGAGGGAACCCCGGGTGCTCGGGCCCGAAAGGGCCCAGGGCCGTTTCAGGGCCAAAATGCTAGAGGAATACCTTGAGGCCCCGGAAGGCAGCAAAAAACCAAAAGCAGAGGCATTATCGATTTATGATGAAACTTTGGAGCAACATCGACCATACGAAACATCAAAAAAAGAGGGGCATGCAAAACAAGGCGGCCCCAAAAATGACCTGACAAGGCGAAAGAAAAGAGGGTCCCCATTTGAAACAGGGCGTGTGTGCTAAGGGCACAACAATTTTGATTGTTTTGATTTGATTTGGATAATGAACTTATAAACCCTAAGATGTTAGATGTTATCTTAGGATAAACTTGTCCAAAGAAGTGATAATTTAACTAAGTGTGTGAGGAAGGATTAATCCAAACACACCTAACTAAACAAATGATTTTGATTCAGTTTAAGGATGTTCCCAAGTCTAGATAATGATGTTTCCAAAGCTCTAAAGTTGTTTATAAAATGGAGATGATAAATTTTTGGAATGGATGAAGTGTTTGATTTGATCCAAAATGAACCTAAGAAGGACCTTGTTTAGTAGACCAAGATAGTGAAGAACATGCTTTTCTCTAAGAGTAGTTCAAAAAAAAAAGACCAATGTTTTCATGAAAACTGGATATGACTAAAAGTTGCCAAGCACATGCGTGGGGTCCAATTGATTTAATATTTGCTTAATGGATTATTTTTTTACCACCAATACTTCTTGATTAGCTTTTGAAACTAGATGTCCAATGTCCTAATTATTTTTCATCCCACAAAGTGCATTATGTTCAAATCAAGGAAAAGGTTACCTAATGTTGACCTTAGTAGGAGAAAATTGAGATGAAATCCAAATGCTTAGAAGCCTCTAAGGATGAGAATCCCAAGGGAAAGCAATAGAATGTCAGTCTGTTCAAGGGTATTTGCTTCTCTTAAGGGGTTTGGGATTTGATGCTCATGTTGAATGTATGTTTTCAAAAAAATTCAATCAAGAAAAATGTTTTTATTTCAAGAACAATCACAAACCTATGGATATTTGAGACAATATTTGTTGAGTCCCCACTTGGACAAGTCTAGCTATGCTTATTTTTAGTGAATGGTTAGATGATTGACTCCATTGACTCCCCTCCATGACACACTTCTTAGGGAAGCCAAGCATCAGTACCCATGAAACTCCCATGGCATACTTTCCATTTCTACTAAAAATCATAAAACTATGGCTTGGCTTCAGAATGACTATTCTTGCACCAACAAATAGATAGGGATTTTGGAATTTCTCCAACAAGGGTTTTAATTTGGACTTTCCATTCATAGGAGTTAAGCTAAGGTGGTGAGAGACCAATTTTACCCTTCTCATTGGAGCCAATCACATGACACTGGCATTTATTCCAATACCCACATTTATATCCCACCTGGGAATACTCTTGGCTTTAGAGTGTTACTAGTTGATTCATTCCCTTGGGTGAGTACTTTTTCCCCAAGGTAGGTCTTCTAAGATAAAAAAAAAAGTGAGCAAAAATATTCATAGTTTGATCAACCTTCATTTAGAAACAAAGGGATAATACATGCAATAGGTTTACTCACACTCACAAAGTGTTTTGTTCAATTTTAAACCCAAAATGAAGTGTGGAGGTGATCACTTTATCCCACCCTATGACCACCAAAAAACCTTCTGATTCTCAAGATCGTCGTGAGGTGCGAGAGAACGGCATACATCTTTTCAATGGTGTTAGTTTGAGTAAGCAATTACAAAACAAAGAAAAAAAATGTTCATTTTTAGACCACAAAGCAATTATGTTTATTCATTTTAAAGCACCAAAGGAAATGTGAAAATTTGTTTTGTTCAATTGTTAAGTCCGAAAACCAACTCTAGTAAGCTTGTGTCCTAAAGTTTGTATTAAGCCCTTTTGTTGAAAAAATTGAAATGTTCTTTTTAGAACCCCTAAAAAATATGTAAGTTGATTTAAAATAAAAAACTAGAGCATAAAATGGAAGCTCAAAGCATTTAAAAAATGCTTTAAAAACTCTGAATTTAATGCTTCAATCCTCTTTAACTCTAATATTCATCCAAGATTGTTTCCAAAGCTCTAATGTTGCAAGTATTTTGCACAAAAAAAATCCACCCTTTGATCGAGTATTTACCTTTTTCTCCTACCACTTGGCTATGTGGGGGACTGTGGTCCATGCATGATAGTGGAATGTGACACTCTATATCTGCCATTCTTGATCACTTCCCTTATTTATTCACTGGATTACATCTGTCTTTCATTATATTTTATGTTGCAACATAAATTCCCTTGAATTCCTTGCCACTTTGACTTGATAGAGCCTTTTAAAATGGAATATATACGTAACCGAAGTGACTATATGTTATAGCTCAAGCACAAAAATTTTTTGACTCCAAAGATAATCATTAGGTGCCACTCTCTATGAAAGCATCCAAAAATGATTAATTGAAGTATGTTTTCTACAATAAAACCCATGATCTAGCCAAAATTACCTCTTTGATGCTCATAATGATAGTCTCAAGATTGATGCACTCTAGGATTGATAGAGTTGGACCACCCTTCCTCTAAGACACTTTATCTTCTTAGCCATGTCTTGTCTAGTTCCATGCCATTCCCCTATGTCATTTTGAAACAAGTTCTAATGTGTGTATTTGTTGAGGATCTCAATTTTCTTCCATACATTGTTATAGACAAATGCTTCCTTCACACCTTCCCTACACGGTTAGTAGGCCCAATAATAAGTATGTTAGTTCTTCTCTTGCATAAAATAGTATTGGATAATTACTATTGAATCTAAGGCTAAAAAAAAAAAATGAAGTAGCGCTCTCAAGCCACATTATATATTATCTTCAAAAGGAGATTCATAGCAACTGTGTTCTTAGATATAATTTAAACCATTGCTTGCTACACTTGAATTTTCTTCTCTATGGGAGTCTTATTTGTTGTGTGTCCATCTTGACAACAAAGGTTAGGCATTGTCATAGAAACAATATATATATATGGACCCAACATTATATGTATATATATTATATTTCCCTATTCTCTCAAGCTGCTGGTTTTTTCGGTTGGACTTTTGTGTCCTCTCCTTTTTATTGTAAACTTTGTCATTTCGGGTCCCTGTAAAACCCGTTTTACCCCTTTATCAAAAACATTATATTTACTAGAAATTGAAGCACTCCAATTAAAACTGTTATGGTGCTTTTAGCCATTTACTTAAATAGTGGCACCTAACATTGACATCGACTCCCCAAATACTTCCTCAATCATTAATAATTTTAAGCCACTAATACAAAGCTAAGATCTAAGTCATCTCAACCATCCCTTATTCTTCCAATCAATGGTAGGGATAAAGACACAATAGTCATGTCTTTAGCAATGAAAGAAAGAAGAATATGAGTTTATTAAACAACTTCATAATATTAATATATATATATATCTTTTTAGATTGACAAACAAGTAGATATATTTCTCACCTGGTAATAATGGACTGGGATATAGCCAAATATGGAGTCTAACTACACAACAAATTTTTTCTGTGCATGAAGATACTTTGCATTCCCTTCACCTGAATTGTTGAAAGGAAGACTAAGGGATAATGCTTTCTTGAGGGCTAGAGAGAGATTGTTGGCTAACAAATCTAGTTACGAGGAAAAGGAAAAAAAGTCAAAACGAGGAGTCAGTGTAGTGGAGTGGTGTATAATGAGGATTGAAAGAATGCAGTTGCACTTAGAATAGCCTAAACGTGAAGTAAATAACCACAAATAGTCTATGTGTTTATGATTGGTGCAGCTATCTATTCCTATGTAACTTTGACATGACTAAAAAGATAGTTTTTTTTTTGTTTTGCACTACAATTTTCTTGCATCATGGCTAGACAAGAATCGACCAAGGCAATGCATTCTAATATACTTAGGATTTTTCAGTTATTGTGTTCTCTACATGATGCTAGAGCATCCTTCATTTCCTAGAGTAGTGCAGCCATAATTACAAAGCTTAATCAAAGATAGAGATTCAAAATTTGTATAACATAACAAGATTAGTTTAGAACTTTGACTGTTAGAAAAATTTAAAAAATAGAGTTCCCATTTCATTTGATAAAAAATAGAATGAAGCAACAAATTTCAAAGACAAGCCAAAATAGAAACGAAATGGATTAGTTCAAGACCACGGTGGGTGCCAAAATGTGAGAGGTAAAATCTACATCAAACAAAGATTGATAGATATGAGTTAAATTAGTCAATATTAAACAAATGAGATAATAACCTTCCTTATTAAATTGTTGAGCTAATGTAAAGGAAACAATAACACCATCAACCTAATATGAAATTATAAGCAAAATAAGCATGAAATCTCTTCCTAAACTACTCAAACATCATCTCATAGAGGGATTGGTGCTTCTTTGATGTGGAAAGTAGCCATTTCCCAACCCCTTTGGATAAGCTAAATGATGAAATTTATTTGAAGATGATATGGATTCAAATGACAATGATGCATTTATGCATGAGATTGTGGAGATGATGATCAAGATGAAATGCTAACTTGGATGAGTTGTGGAGGATTAAAACAATAGAGAAACTCTCTATTTATAGCCAAGAAGGATAAAAGAATGCCAAACATGGAGGATGTGGGACTAAAAACCAACCAATGGAAATATGCCACTTGTCAACAAGTGAGAGGTTGAGGAATGAGCACATTTTGGTCAATGTGCCAAAGAGGGGCAGATTTAAAATTTGACTTTGATGACAAGGTGAGTTAAATGTTGAGTTTGAACTTTGCAAGAGACATGTAGGAGACATGTAAGAGCTCATAAATTACTTGTTGGTGTACATGTCAATTTGGGGGGAGATTCAAATTTCAAAGAATATTCCTAAAAGATTCCAAGTTGAGAGAAAATGGAGAATTAATAAATTGATTTATTTATGCAAGTGGGAAAAGCTAGAGGATGTGATGGGTGATTAGGATTAGCATTAATCATTGATTTGATTAATTAAGATTATGTTAGGTGATTTTGACTTCTGACGTAGATACTTGGATTTATTTAAATCAAAAGGGAGGAAACTGATGCACTATCCATTTAATTAAATACATTTAATTTAATTAAATGAAGGTACTTTAGGAGATAGGGCAGGGGCCCTAGCTTGGTTGGCTAAGTAATTCCGTTGCGACTCTACTGGTCACGAGTTCTAGTCTCCCCCATCCCGTGGTACCGAAGGGCGTGTCGCACCAGCACCGCCGGTCACATTAAAAAGTTTACCAGGCACACTGCACTTTATAGGGGGTCATGCTACCCGATTCCTGCAGTCTAAAACAAAAAAAAAAGATACTTTAGGAGATAATTAAATAACCTTGATTGATTTAATTGGCAGGTGAATATGAATTAGTTAAATATGTGTGATATCAATTTCATGTGTCTGTAGAGCCAATAGTGGCGTGGTGTGATGATTAATTTGTGTTGTTGTTGTTATTGCCATCAAGGTTCAAACCCCATTGGGGTCGTGTGAAGACTAAAATATACATTGATCAAAGATTGAAAAATATGAGTTAAATTAGTCAATATTGAAAAAATGAAATAAAAGCCTTCCCCATGAAATTGTTGAGCAATGTAAAGGAAATGATAGCAATATCAAACTAACATGAAACTACAAGAAAGATGAAGATGAAATCTATTCCTAAACAACTCAAACCATCATCCCATATTGGGATTGGTGTTACTTCGATGTGGAAAGTAGCCATTTCCCAATCCCTTTTGATAAGCTTCTTGATCTGATGAAAAAAATGTGATGAAGATTCAAAGATGCAAGATATGGAGATGAAAGTGCCTATAGTAAGAATGCTAAGATTGTGGATGGATTTCAAGTAGAAGTGGCTTCTATTTATAGGGTTGAATGGTTGAACAATGGAGAGATGGGAGGAATGAGGGACTAAAGGAGAGCCAATGAGATTGTGACACTTGTCACATGGCTAATGGATGAAGGTGAAGCACATTTTGAAGAATGTACATAGTTAATGCATGTAGTTGAGATGTAAGAGGGGTTAATGTTTGGGAAAGAAAGTCAAATAAATGGAGTTAATGAAGGAATATTCCCAAAGCATATGCTTTTGTGAGGAAAAATAGGGTATTTAGTTAATTAAAAGAATTGATTTTCTTGTGCGAGTGGGTTAGTTAATTGGGTGTTGGTTTTTACCAAGGTTGAGACAAAAGCTAGAGAATGGGTAATGATGATTAGGAGTTAATTAATTAATAATTAATTAACTTGAAGGAATTGTGGTATTTGACATTTGATTTAAATTATTTGATTTATTAAATTAGATGAGAGAACTTTAGGATACTTCAAATAATTTGATTTATTTGGTGAACATTAGTGAGTACGAAATGAATTAATCAAATAAACTTAATTACTTGATTAGTAGTAGAAATGATGTTAATTCAATAGATTTAAATGCATAATGTCAATTTGCATGTCTAAATTTTGCCCCTCTTTACAACAATGTACTAGTTGCATTGGTTTAAAGATTGATGTTGCCAAGATCAAAAAATTTCTTGAATTTTTTAGATACACCATTATTTCCCTAGTGGAAACAAGTATGCCAATACACTTCCCCCTCGAGATATTGGGTGAAAAGTTCAATTTTAGCATCGATCTCATGACAAAGAGGTTCACGATGGATGTATGGATGGTTAGAATAACAAATATATATAATAATGATCATGAAAATGAGATGAATGATGTTTCCTATTATGATGATATGTATGAGTATGCAGGATGGGTATGCTAACTTTTTATGAATGTAGGATGGGTGGATGATAACATGTTAGCTTGAAAGAGGATAGAAGAATGAGAGGGATAAACCCTTGATTCCAAGAATATGTAGAACTTCAAAAAGTCTATGAGTCATCGATACTTTATTAGATATAATAATGAATGATGATAATGTATTGCTTAACTAGGGATTGGGGATGTAGAGAGCATAAATTTTCTTATTTTTGAACACACACATAGATATGATGCATCAAGGTGTAGAAAACCAAGATAGTGGGTATCTAGTGCCAAAGAGTTTGACTCAACAAATAGATAGGAGTATTCTTGTTCACCCCTAGCATATAAAAATTTGTTAGGGTGTGCCTTAGAAATTTAAAACATCTCTGACCAAAACACAAAAAGGAAAAATCTCCCAAGTAATATTCACCAAAATATCCAAATCATCCTCCCTACACATTGAACAAAATTAGCATGACCAAGGTTAAATAACAAGAATATCCAAAAGATAGAGAAAATGAAAGATAATGATCAATTACCTATTCCTTTCTCTCTAAATCATATTTATTAGACATTATTGATAGGTCATTGGAATGTGTGCAATAAGATAAATCAAATGAAAAGATCAAGTACATAAACAATCTAATGTTCTTCATACCTATAGCCAAAGGGATGTGTTTTGTTTAGGATAAGTATCCAAATTGTTTTGTCAATAGATAATTCCCATTATAGTTAGGATGCATCCTAGTGCATATTAGTGGATTGTGGCAAGTTGATAGGTTTTTCAAAAGGTTGTTGATATAAGGTTGATTGACATGTTTGTGAATGATCAAGAGTTTGATTTGTCATTTAAAAGGTTTTTCTTTTGATTTTGATTTTGCATTTGAAGTTTTCTTTTGTTGATTGTTGTGGTTGTTCTACTTTTTATGCAAAAGGGTGGAGCTGATGAATTATTTATTATGGATGAGATTATTGTGGGTGAAAGAGAAATGGTATAGATGAATTTTTTCAAATATTTAGATGTTTTTGTTGTTTTTGAAATTTTATGAGGCTATTTTTATTTTATTTTTGGGTTATTTAAATGTTTTTGTTTTTTGTGTGTCAAGGGCTGATCAAAGATTAGTCTTTCCTACATTTAAGTTCAAAGACAACGTAGTTTAGATAACCATGTTTTTGACATTTTCTAACTTTTTTATCTATTTTTGGATTTTGATATGTTTTGGATGTTTTTGGATTTTTGCATGATTTTGATGATTTCGATAAGGATGTGTTTGATGATATCAGTGATCCGTTTTTGGTTTTTTTTAAAACCAAGCTAGGGTTGATTGATTGGATTGATGGATTAATGATGATAACATTGTTGAATATACACAACAATGGAAGGATGGTGTTAAGCAACATGAGGATTGGGAAGGATATTGTTAGATGATGATGGATCAAGATTAGATTTGATTGATGATAAAATTTTTGAGGATACACAAAAATGCAAGGATGGTGTTAAGAAACATGAGGATTGGATAGGATATCTTGAGATGATGATGGATTGATTGAATTTGATTGATCAAGGTTTTGAAGCTCGATTTGAAACAAAATTTGTTTTGAATGATTTGATATGAAATTGAAGTACAAATTATATGGAACTGATGTTGATTGTTTGGATTTATGTTTGATGAAATATGAAGCCTGATAAGGAATGTCTTCTTGTCAAAATATGCAATGGGCTAGTGATTTGGGTTATGGATCACAAATACTTTGACCAATTTGATTTTATATTTTTTCAATGTTTGGATCACCATATAAGTTAGAAGATATAAATCAAGATTTATTATTGAAGCAAGATGTACATATCTTCCCCTAGTGTCTAGCATTGTATGGAATGCCATGGGTAGATGCTTTGATAGGTATGTGGATGGATGGATATGGTAAGCATACAAAGGATTCCAAGGATTATCATGTGATAAGATAAGGTGTTTGAATAGAGGAATGATTCATTTGATAATTCTTCATGGCTCAAATAGCATTGGGTAGGATAGGATCAATGAAAATGACCCATGTCAAGATGTTTACCATAAGCAAGTGTAAAGCATACACCAAAATTTGTCAAGATCAAGATAACGTAGATAGATGGTAATAGGTTGGATAAATGATTTATGGATGAATGAATTTATTATGTGTTGATGGTGTTTTATGCACAACAACAACTCAAACAAGATACAAATATCCTATCTCTCTTGAAACGTAAATCTCTATTAGCAAGCCTCAAGAAACAACCCCAAGGTCTCTAGTGTCAAGTTGTGACAATGCAAAAAAAACTCAATGATAAATGTGAAAATGTTGGTAATCACAAGGGACCTTACAAACAAATGTTGCATCTTGAAACCTATCAAATTTTACAATATGTTGATACTTCAAATCCTATAACTAACCTAGATAACAAAAGAAACAACAAAAGATAATGGTTTAAGAGAGATTTACAAGACTAAAAATATTCCTAAGATCAATAATGCAAATGGAAAACACTTGAAATGGACCAATCCCTAAAAACTAATTCTTTCTCAACCCAGATCTTATATGCAATCTTACAAGAATAACATAATCTTCTAAGGAATTAAAGATTTTTAGATCATGACCATTCATTTAGACAAACCCTGTTTGCAATTGAAATGAATACATAATTCATAATTGAGCTAAGCACATGAATATAAGGTCTAAGCTAACTTTACACTACAACTCACAATCAACTAGTTGCAAAAACTATGAACCAAAGATTGCTACAAACATTTTAGGCATCAAACCATAAACACCATTGAATCATATCTAACCTTAAATATAATATATACCAAGTAGCTTTAAGCAATATTTGAAGATAGAATAACAAGAACCATGCAAGATAAGTCAACACAAGAGAGATCACCAAAGAAAAATGTCTTCAATTGTATTGAATCACCCAATAATAGCAACAATTCTAGTATTTTTTGTTATTTCCCTTGCTTCAGAAATTAACTCCTAGCTCTAACCTTAACTCTATCACTTGCTTACAAGTATAACTCTCTTATAACTACCCCTTAAAAATGAGGAAAAATACCATACTTATAGAGATAAATGATATGTCATCCCAATTAGGGTTACAAAGATAATTGACCACAAACAAGTTGACCTAGAAAGTTCCTAAAATAAAATAAAATGTTGCATTAAATGCTTGCAGCTCTTCTAGGTCAGCCTAGGTTCTTCAATGTAGGCCAGTCCAATACATTCAGGAAACAAAAGGAGAGATAATGGGAAGCAAAATTTTTGATGCAATCATTCATTAGCTGGCCACTTATCCTTATCTTGATCTAATTTATCTTGCACCTTAAGAAAAACCTTCTCTAAGTCAGCCAATGGTGGAGTAATCAAAACTTTAAACCTTCTCTCAATGAATTTAATCTCCTCCCATGATTCTTTGATGACCTTATCCCATTCCATCTTTAGATCTTGATATTTCTCCATGGCGACAATATAGGTGGATGCATCATCTAAATGGTGGGATGTGATTGGACCATCATAAATTAGGACATAAACTTCATGCCACCACTTCCTTAATTGCTCTAGGGTCAAATCCATTAGTGCAAACATCTTCCTCCCAGTCATTATCTCAAAGAATGAAATACATTTACTATAAATTTCATTCAATGCATTTCCCACCCGTTGTCCTTGCTTGTGGATTCTCTTCAAAACTTTCTACTTAATCGATAGTGACTCATACCACTCCCAAGATTCTAAAACCTTTGAGGAGGGAAAGATTCCATCACTCGCTAATCTTTCTACATTATGATCCATGATGGTCTTTGTTTTATGCAAGAGAAGGTCTACATCAGTTTTTTCCTACCCCAACAAATTTTGCAGCCACTCAAATGACCTATGTGCATGTCCACAAGTTGACAAGATGTCCTTGATCATGTTATCTCTCAATTTCCTACTCCTTGAAACCATTCATGGGTAGACTATGTGGAAGCCTTCATCTTCTCAAGCTCACTGAATGCCTCTTTAGGCAACAATCCTTCAAGGGCCACTCCTTCACTTCCCACAACCTCTAGAGGCTTCATTAGATGCTTCACATATCTATACACATTATTCAATTTTTTCTACAACCTTACCTTCTCCTTTCTTTATTTATCCAATCTCCTTAGAATGTCCTGAGAGGACTCTTGGAACTTGTCTTTCTCCTAATCTTTGCTTGTAGGCCCCAAGTTTATTGTCTGAATGGTGTAATCTCAAGGAACTGTCTCATCCTTGTTTTTTCTATTGCAGGAGTAGAAATATCAATTACCCTATTATCTGCCTCATCTCGGGTGATTTTAGAAATTACCCTAGCCTTCTTCTTCACTTCCTCAATATTGATAATGTCTGGCGTTAGTTGGGAGGTATCATCTACACCATTCCGGTTTTTCAATTCTACTAAGCCAACCAGGAGTAGAGACATCTAACTGTTTCTCATCTTTCTTCTCCTTTTTTGGTTGATCCATGGAGGAGTCAACATTCAAATCTTTCACTATAGGGAATTTTTCACTTTTGTCTTCCCTCTCATCTTCCTCCTTGTCCTCTAGACTCTGATTCTCTTCTTGATTAGGTGTCTTTGTTACCAGCTGGATTGGAGAAGAATTTATCTCATGTGCTTCTTCTTTCTCCCTGGTTTTCTCACCTTCATCACCAATAGGTGAGTCTTCATAGGACACCAAAGAAGACTATAGGAAATTTCCAATCTCTAAATTTTCACTATGAAGATCCCCAACATTGAATTTTGTTGTCTCCTCACCTTGATGGATATCCTCACCAACAAATTTTGTTGATTCCCTTTCCTCATTATGAAATTAAGTGTCTTCTTGTTGGTGCATAGCAGAGGAAACTTCAGGGGAATGTTCTTCCACTAGACTTTCTTAGGATATAGTGTTTTGGCTTTCTTGGTATAGACTTTTGTCTTCTCCCTAGAACTCTCAACATCTATCAACTATGGTC